>LKNJ01005073.1:13885-30421 GCA_002120245.1 Maccullochella peelii | reverse complement strand
TCCCTGCAGAGTTTGTCGACATGGTGACAGAGATAAGAGGGTTCAGTGACCCACAAAAAGAGGAGTACTTCAGGAGGAGATTTAGTCATGATTTGAGCCTTGCTGAGAGGATCATTTCGCTTATTCACTCTTCACAGACTCTCGACATCATGTGCCAGATCCCGATCTTCTGCTGGATTTCTGCCGTATTATTTCAGGAGATCTTCGAGGGAGACGAGAAAGCTGAAATCCCTCAAACTCTAACGGAGATGATGGCGCATTTCCTGTTTGTCCAGACAAAACGCAGAAACAGAAAGTATGAGAAGACGACTGAGAAAAACAAAGAGAGACTTCTGAAGAGACACAGAGAATTCCTTCTGAAACTCGGCAAGCTTGCATTTGTTCATCTGCAGGAGAACAACCTCATCTTCTATGATGAAGACCTGAAAGACTGTGGCATTGACATAAAAGAAGCAACCGTCTACTCTGGATTTTGCACCGCAGTTCTTCGGGAAGAAGTCTTTTCCCAGAACAAGGTCTTCTTCTTTGTGCACCTGACCGTACAGGAGTTCTTTGCAGCTCTTTTTGTCTATGACTGTTTCACAAACAAGAACATAACAGAGCTTGGTAAATTCCTCGATCTAAAGGACAAAGAACATACTTTACTTGATCTTCTNAAGATGACGGTTGACAAAGTGTTGGAGAAGAAGAACGGCCACCTGGACTTCTTCTTGCGATTCCTCCTTGGCCTTATGGCTGAATCCAACCGTAGAGTCCTTGAGGGTCTTCTGACATCGCCGGACCCAAGCCAAGAAACCAACAAGAAAATCTTGACTCACCTCAAAGCCCTCCGAAGGAAGGCCCTCACTCCAGACAGCTGCATCAACCTCTTCCAGACCATGGTCGAGATGAGAGATCATAAAGTCAAAGACGAGATTACGGAATATCTGACATTGTCAGATCGTTCAAAATCAGAGCTGACTCCCCTACACTGCTCTGCGCTGGCCTACATGCTGCAGGTATCGAAGAAGGACCTGGATGTGTTGAACATGAAGAGTTACAACACATCAGTGGAAGGCAGACGGAGGCTCATACCAGCTGTGAGGATCAGCAGAAAGGCAGTGTAAGTTTAATTTCACTGCAATATGTAACATGTTTTGCTACATATTAATAATAATAAAACATGCAACAGTAAGGTGGTCTTGTCATCTGCCAAATGATGTGAACAAATGTTTAAAGAGTATGACTAGAGTATGCTTGAAACAAACTGGTTTGCACAAAGTGTCATCCAACTACATCCAAAGGCTAGAGTTTCGAATGTCTGCACTTGAAGGCATGGCAAAGTGTCTGCCGGTATAGAGAAGGTTGAGACGAGGTAATCGTTCAAATGTGGATTATGGTGTACACTTGCAAGTATGAAAAAGAGCATAAGAGAGAAGTTAAAATCTGGCCAACTGCTGCGGAAAATGGCCGTGAATGTTGGATTGTCGGTTTTGGAAAGTTACAAAGATTGTTGGACACGGCCCCACCAATTCCCATGTCAGAAAAGATGTGGGGGAGGGGGTTCTGGAAGCAGTTCAACAATCCTACAAGCTCTTTTTTTGAAGCATACTTACGCCTCAACAAATAACTTTGATCCTTGAGTGGACATCATGAGTTCTAACCAAGATGAGCAGGGTTGTATCTCATAATTTTAACAATGTGTATCCACAGTTCTATCTACATATCTATGCTAATTGTTTTAATGACATTATAACTTCAACATTCACCCCCAGACTAGCAGACTGCAAAGTAACTGCAGAGTGGATTGAGTACCTGGTCTTTGCTCTCAAGTACTCCTACTCAGCTCTGAGAGATCTGGACCTCAGCAACAATGACCTGAAAGATTCAGGGGTGGAGCTGCTCTGTGATGGACTGTCGAGTCAATGCTGCAGACTGAAGACACTAAGGTATTAATACAGATATAAAGTACAGTAGCAGATCACCTTCCAAAGTGCTTTAGAATGATTGTCTTGTTATTTCTTGTAGTGTCAGAACTTTTTATTCTAGTTAATAACTAGTAACTAGTAATTATGCATGTCACTACAGGCATGTTCAAAACCATCTTCCTGCGATCTTGTTTTTAGCCACGCTAGTGGTTTTTAGGGATGGCAATGCCGGTCGGTTGGTTAGTCAGTCCACCACTTTGATCCACACTGAAATATCTACAACAATTATTGGATGGATTGCCATGAAATTTTATACAAACATTCACTTAGCTGTACTTTTTATTCAGTGCTAAATAGCAAATGTGAGCATGCTAACATGCTAAACTAAGATGGTGAACATGGTAAACATTTTACCTGCTAAACATCAACATGTTAGCATTGTTATTTATGTTAACATGCTGATGTAACTATTTAGCTCAAAGCATCACTGTGCCTAAGCATTCTTTGTAGACTCATCTCAGATTTCTGCTCCATGTGATCCACTTTTCAATCTGAGCTGGGCCTCTGGCTATTATAGTAAATATAATTTACAGTGCAAATCTGTGCACCACTCACTGCTGGTTATAATGCTTTATATCAACTGAGCTTAAACCTGTTTGCTGGTTTACCAAACACTGTTTTCTCAGGTTGTCCGGTTGTCTGGTGACAGAGGAAGGCTGTGCTCATCTGGCCTCAGCTCTACAGTCCAACCCCTCCCATGTGATAGAGCTGGACCTGAGCTACAACAATCCAGGAGACTCAGGAGAGGAGCTACTCTCTGTTCTGAGGGACGATCCACAATACAAGCTCAGCAAACTCAAGTAATTATAGAATACTACATTACTGACTTTCCTGCAACAATAAAAACTTAATTTGGTTTACAATAAGTTCTAGTTACTGCTTACATTTAACCTTATATTGCTGCCTTACCACTAATCGGACATCATGGATACCTTATTATCTGACTAAATTCTAAAAAAATGTTCTCCACAGCGTTGAACATGGTGGAAGTCACAGGATGAAACCAGGCTTCAAGAAATGTAAGTATCTGTATATTTGCTGGTGGGAATGATAAACAAATCAAGGGTAATGTGATTGATGAAGTGTGAAGTTGTAAGCTGTAAAAACATTTTTGATTTGCTAAAAACAGAAATGGTTCGAACTCTCTTCGAATTAAGTGTTTTCTTACCTCCAGATGCCTGTGAGCTCACTTTGGACCCCAACACAGTCCACAAGAACCTCCTTCTCTCTGAAGGGAACAGAAAGGTGACCTGGGTGGAAGAGGATCAGCCATATCCCGATCACCTAGAAATGTCTGATCACTGCCAACAGGTGCTGTGTGAACAGGGTCTAGATGGGCGCTGGTACTGGGAGGTCGAGGTGGTCGGACCCTTAAGCGTTGGGTTAACGTACAGAAGAGCTGACAAGGAAGGGAAAACGGATGATTTCAAGCTGGGACACAATGACAGGTCTTGGTGTCTGCTTTGCGCTATTGATGGTAATTACGTTTTGCAGAGCGAAAAGAAAGTAGAGGTGTCTTCGCTTGGATGGCGCTCCAGTCGGGTGGGAGTGTATCTGGATTGGCCGGCTGGCACTTTGTCCTTCTACAGAGTTTCCTCCGACAGTCTGACCCGCCTCCATACCCTCAATGCAATGTTCAGTGAGCCTCTCTATCCTGCTGTTGAACTTCACACTGAGTCCTCTGCTTTATTTTATCAGATTAACCCATAATTTCCCATAAAAAGTCTAAACAACTGTTGTATTTGTAGTGTAAGAATATACTACTGTTTGTTACACTGTATAAGACTCTCAGGTTTCACCAACATACATAATTTGTATCCTAAAGGTTTTAACCGATGTTACTGTATTATGAATATTTATTTAAAAGTACAGCTGAAACAATGAGTCAATTAATCAATTTGTTGATTGGCAGAAAATGTATTTGCAACTTTTTTGATAATCCTTTTTAATAATTGCTTCCTCCAGCTTCTCCGGTGTGACGATTATACCATTGAAATTTACGGGAAACTGTAATGAAATTAGTAAATTTTTTTGACATTTTATAGACAAAACAACTAATCAAATAATCAAGAAAATAATCGGTAGATTAAATAATAATTACAATAATTGTTAGTTGCAGCACTATTTTAAAGCATGCCATGCTGAAAGTCGACCTTCAAAGTAATTTTGAAAAGTTCACAGTAAAGTAATATTTATTTACCACAGACTGTGTGGGCAGCCATGTTTATTTGACATCATGTCATGAAATTGGGTTTAGGAAACTTAAACAGAACTCCTGTCTAGGAACGTTGAGTGAAATGGTTGTTGTATTTTTAGTTCCTGGCAGAGTCTAGGCAGCTTAATATAAACTAATTCTGCTTTGATTTTGTTTGGACAGCCCTTGTCAGTGTGTGTGTGTGTGTGTTTTGCTAGTTTTTTTTAGTGGTTGCAGTTTATTGATATTCTAAATAACTTTAAATGATTCTGACTCGCAAGAATGGGCAGCTGTATGTTTGGTGCTTTTTAAAATGTTTTTGTTTATGTTTTAACAATAGGTTTGTGATGTGTGACTTGGTGCTTCCATTTAGTTTGTTTCAATTAAGTTACAGCACTTTTATTCCATTGGCAGCTCAGATGTCAGAAAACATCTGTCCAGCTTTTCATCAATTACTGGTTGATGTTACTGAGTGGAATCTTACTGTGAAAACGTAGCTAAGCTATGCTAAATTAACTGGCTGCTGGATGTAGCTTCATGTTTACCATACAGACATGAAAGTCGTATCAATCTTTCCATCTTTATCTCGCCAAGGAAGCAAATAAGTGGTTTTCTCAAAAAGGACGAACTATTCTTTCGTGTGTTTAATTTTATTGTGAATTTAGTCATTTCTAATGTGTGTTTCTGAGAATAAACCTTCAGGAAATTAAGAAAATATAAACAGTGTGGGGTTTCTTTTTGTGTGTATGATGACCATTCTTCTTCTTTATCATGCTGAAGGACTGACATGTTTAGTTATATATCAACTGAACAACTTCTCAGTGATCTTTTGTGTTTTCTCCTGTGCCTTTATTCACATATATGAAGAAAACTGTTACAACACTAGATAAATACACTCCAAACCTTTTTAAAATCAACTGAGAACACAAAAAACACCCTCATGAAAATTCTTAAGGATTTTTAAAAATTATTGCTTGAATTAATATATTGTTTTAGTGAGCTTTAGTGATGTACTTGTCTTCGACATGCAACAGACAGTATAATCTGTATTGGTTCATGTGTATAAGAACATAATGGCTCGTCCACCTTGTCATATTTGGATGAATGGTTCACTGATTTGGCTGACAGTGAAGGGTGGGGCAGTCTGGCTGCCTCGGGTCCCAGCTGTCGCCCCCAGACACACCAAGGGGGGGTGGGGCCTCTTCATCCATGTGTCACAATAAGAGCCCTGACTTCTACAAAAGAAGAAGAGGAGTATACATGTGCGATACACGTGAAACATAATATCGCTGAGTGAAGTTAAGATTTGATAGGTGCTCTTTGGTTATGGAGTTTAAAATCCAAATATCAAGAAGGCACAAACAGAAAGCTTATAATGTGTAGCTGAGTGTCACTACACAAGCAGTAACTGTTCCTTCCCCAGACCTCTCATTATGTGGTGGTTTTCTAACTGTACCTAGAGGAAGATCCAGATCTGATAATGGTGCTGCTAAAATCAGTCACAGCTGTTTCCACTTTCAAAAAAACAACGGAACGTGGGTTCCTGACCGTCTTCGGCTGCGTGGGTGTTTGCAAATGTATTTTAAAGGAATGGTTTGACATTTTGGGAAATGCACTTATTTGTTTTTCTTTCCAAGAGTTAGAAGAGAAGACAAATACCACTGTCATGTCCATCCGGTAAATATGAAGCTAAAGCCAAGTGACGTTAGCTTAGCTTAGCACAAAGACTGGAAACAGAGGGAAACAGCTAGCCTGGCTCAGTCCAAAGCTAACAGCACTTCTAAATTTCACTAATTAACACGTTATATATCATTTGCTTAATCCGGTTTTACGAGGAGTTTATGTGCAAGACTATTTCTTGGCCTGTTTCCAGTCTTCATGCTAAGCTAAGCTAATTGCCTCCTGACTCGGGCTTCATATTTAACACACAGACACAAAAGTGGTATCGATCTAATCATCTGTCGACAAGAAAGCAAATAAGTGTATTTACCAAAAGGAACTACTGCTTTAATGTAAAGCACATTGAATTTACTTGTATCCCTCTGGTTTCAGTCTTTATGTTAAGCTAAGCTAACGGTCTCCTGGCTCAAGCTTCATATTTACTGTACAAACATGAGAGAGCTATCAATATTAGCATGTTAATTGTCGAAAATGAACTGAATAGATCCTTTAAGCTACTTTTTCATTACTATCAGTCAGTTTTTAATTAATTAGTGAAAAGATATTATCTTTCACATTTCTTTAATGTTACTGTATGTTTGTTTAGGGTTGTATAATGAGTGATTTGATTATGTAGCTTGGCTGCAACAGTCAAGACAATAAAACTAACTGAATTTGAATTTCAGAGAGAGAGAGAGAGAGACAGACAAAAGACAGAAAGAGCGAGAGACTGGTAGAGCGAGATAGACAAAGACCGAGAGAGAGAGAGAGGGAGGGCGGGACGTTGTCATCACGTACAGCCGCGGATGAGAGGGGAAGGGAGGGGGTGTTTAGCCGGCATCTCCTCCCTCTGCTGCAGCGGCCATGCTGCTGTCCGCCGCCCGTCTCGGTGCATCCCGCCGGTGTAACCTGCCGCTGCTGCATCCCTGAATCCCGGGTTAGCGGACCAGCCTGGACCGGCTCGGCTCGGTCGTAGCGGTTCAGTGCGCCTGGAGCAGCCGGATCCACTGGAACAGACCGGACAACGGCGCCACGGGGGGAAGAGGAGAAAGCCTCCATAGCAACAAACCGGTTTCACGGCATTATTGGTAGGTGCCTCCCTCTCAGTGTATGTGAGTTTGAATGGCGCTGTCAGCACAGCTTAGCAGTGTTTGGGCGGATAGATGGATAAAGAAAGTCAATTCGTTTATCACATCAAGAAAGAGACAAACATCCGCACAGGGTTTTATAATCATTTCATGTACGAGCTCATGTTTTGCTTCTGGCTTTAGGTAAATTTAATTTGACTGGAAATCAATGGGGATTTTTCACTCTGGCCTTGCAGGAAATTAAATTTCACTCAAATAATGGTTGCATTTCACTTACAGCCTCTTTTGCATGTTTTATTTGACTGGAATACAGTCGTACTGTGCATGCAAAAGCTATGGGAAGCATGGTGATTGCCAAAGAAAGCCAAGTGTGTGTGGTATTGTGCACAAAATGTAATCTTAATTGAATGCATGTGCTCAGTATCCTTTAATGACTCAGTTCAATATAAGTCTTAGGCTACTCTTTCTGCACCAGGAGGGATATTTGAAGGCTGAATGTGAAAGATGGGAGATCTCTCTTGTCAGTAGACCATGACAGGTTATCTCTTTTTTTTTTTTTGTCAGTGATGGAGGGATGTTGAGGACGCTAGAAGACAAAGCGTAACTGGGACAGACACCCCAAAACAAACCGGATTACCAGGACTACAAAAAAAAAACATTGTGCCAGGCCTAAAGCGGGATTGCTGGGAGTCAACGAGCTTGTACCAGGTCATTACAACGAAGTACTGGATTTAGAGCCAGATCACTGGGACCACAGCTGGGTTACTGAGACTGCAGGAAGGTCACTGCGAGCACACATCCTAATCATCAAGTGCAGAGTAGATTTCATGGCTTTAAGGTCCTTCATTCAAGCTTGAAATTAGTTGGACGAAAAACCTTTTGGGAAAGAATTGCTTGAAATAACAGGCAAGTCGAAGACTATCCCATAACTGGACAGTCTGAAGTTCGGTGCCACCAACATGGATAGTGTCCATCTACAGCCATCACATCATCAAAGCTGCCTTTAGCAAAACTCTAAACCCTGACCTGATCAATCATTGTAAATCACTGGACTAAAGCACCAATGAAATACTGGAAAACAGACTGTTTCGGGTTCTGACCACATCTCTTTTGTTGTGTTTGTAGTCTGTAGTTTGAGTAGCATACCACAACAGGGTTACCTGATCTCCAGAAGGATCCTGGGACTACATCTGCTATCTTTTTTCTGGTATTACACCTGGGGCACAGAAATTTCAGTTAAACTAAAGGTACTACAAGCAAGACCAGATACAGGTTACCAAAAAATACAGTCTTTTTTGGGTCTACTTGTCTTCATACTGGTTCATCCGGCCAACTGGACTACAAAGCATTTTAGAAGTCTGCATGTTTAACGTCACAGGGATTACAGCTGGGTTTTGAGAATCTAAAACCACATTTTGAGGACTACAACCAGATTACCGTGTCTATAAAAAGGCTACTGGTTCTACTGTACTGTTAATGGGATTATAAAAATATCCTGGTCCTAGAAAGGTTACCATCTACTGGGTCTACAAGCGAGTCACCAAGCTTACAACACATCTTATCGGGTACTACACAGCAAGTTCTTAAAACTAGAGCCAAGTTATTCTTGCAGTAACAAGCTCGAAACCAGGTAACCAGGATAAGAGTCACTGTTTTCGCTGTTTTTTCGCTGGAAGATGAATCTTGTGTAGCAAGGACTCTGTTGAACGCTACTGGACCAGTATTCACCATGTCTTTGAGTAAGACCCTCGAGCTGGAGCACTTCGACGAACGTGACAAGGTTCGCCGGGGACGCTCCACCCGCACCAAGAGAGATGACTCCACCAGCAGCGCTGGTGGTGGGGGGTCTGGCCCCAGCTCCCGGGGCAGCAGCCTGGTCCCTAGCCCTGCCCACAGCGCCAACTGCAGCTACTACCGGACCCGAACCCTGCAGGCGCTCACCTCGGAGAAACGGGCCAAAAAGGTCAGGTTCTATCGCAATGGAGACCGGTACTTCAAGGGTCTGGTGTACGCGGTTTCCAGTGACCGGTTCCGTTCCTACGATGCACTGCTAATGGAGCTGACGCGCTCTTTGTCGGATAACCTGCATCTGCCGCAAGGGGTGCGCACGATCTACACCATAGATGGCAGCAAGAAGATCACCAGTATGGACGAGCTGGTGGAAGGTAGGACTCACAACTTTCTCTTTTCTCGGTCTTGGCCAACAACTGTTTTTTCTTTAACAGATTAAACAAACAAGATATACTTGTATAGGTCAAGCTAACCACCTGCTGGCTCTCTAATGTAATATCGCCCCCTGCTGACCAATTCTGACTAGCGCATTATGTGGTTAGGAGGAAAGTCTTGAACCGGTCCTCAGATTGCTATTAGCTACATATAGCCTGATCCATTTCTGATCTGATCTGTTGAGCTCCTGGACCATTTTGGTTCAGTAAAATAGTCAAATACTTTCCTAACATATAAGAAGTTTGTCGAGAAGTGTGTCTTTCAGCAAGGTAGCACAAAATATTTAAATATATATATTTTGGTGAGAGGTTATGTGGTACATTTTTTAAGTATAATGGTTTTGGTTTTTGTGTTTTCTGTCTTTGCTGCCTACCAGACCTCTGAGTTGTCTCTCATAGGAATAAATGGACTTCCGGTGTACTGTAACATTACATAATAGTCAACTACCACTAAGTCGTAACTGTCCGGACTACCTGTCACTCTCTCCATCGATCAATCAATTGATCTTCCTCCTTAAACCTCCTCACTGTCTCCTTCCTCTTTGCTCTCTGTCTGTCTTCGTTATGTAAACACACTTGAATTATTTATTTCTGTGTACATCAACAGCAGAATGACTGGTAGATAATCAATACAGAGACCATCAGGTCCACAACAAATCTTACATCCACCATCCAATCAGACTGCCTTTCTTACCCTATCTGGTGTCCCGTTGGGTTACACTTTTAAATGATCCCTTCCTGTGTTACGTCCTGACCCGAAGAGGAAGTATGATCTCAAAATGCTTTTTCATTGGGACGAGACTTTAAAAAGACAACAGTGTAAATTAATGTACATCCATATAATGCTAGAGGCTGAAGTTTTGGGGAATCAAACCATCAACGTTTGAGTCACAAGTCAACTGTAAATGTATGAAAGTGAAAGACCGCTAGCAAAAAAATAGATGTACATGCATATAATGACGTTTCTTTATAATACAACAACTGTAAGGCCTGCTCTTCCTCTGTAGTCTTAAGTAATTTAGACAGAAACAGACCAGTGGCTGAGTAACATCACTTATCATCAATATTGATGTGTGACTGGTTGTAAATGTCCGCTAATGAGTGTTAGAGCCAGGAAGCTGTTCAGCCAGAGACGTACTGAAAGACAGATGCATCACTCTCTTACGCACTTTGTGGAATTAATAAACTACAAACAGAGCAGACTGTGACAGCCTGCTAGTGGGAAGCAGGAAACTCGTCCTTCACGACTTCTCTGTGCAGTCGAGCTGCAAAAGTGGAACAACGATGGATGGAGGTCTGCAGCGGAGTGTTTGTTTGGCTGCTTTCCAGCTCCAGACACTTTTATCTGTAGGGATTTAACCAACTAATGTTTATGATATTTGTTGCCGTGACAGGAAGTGGGACTTGAGATATCCTACCTGACCTTTTGAGTAGGAAGTCCAACTTCTAGGCCTCTATTTGACTTTTCTTTGTTTGGATTTAACGTCACATTCATTGCTAATGTTGGCCGTGTACAATTTGGGTTTAAAGTAACTACTACTAACTCCCATATGACGTGAACGCAGCATTACACAAACACACTAATTGACCAACTGACAGGAAGTGATGCCACTCTATACTGGCATTTAAATGTGGGCCACAGCCTGAGAAGGTTAAATGTTACAAAGGGCTGCAACAATTTTATTATTGATTATAATTTGATTTTCAATTAAACGATTATTCTTTAAAAGCCAGAAAATAGTAAAAAAAAAAAAAAATACACTAATCGCAAGTTCCCAGAGCCTACGGTTACATCTTCAAATGTCTTGAACAGTCCAAAACCCAAAATGTTTAATCTACAGTGATTTGATAAGTTGTAATCCACAAAGTTTGGGGCGTTTTTTGCTTAATAAATGACTTGGAGTGATCGTTTCAACACTAAATGTTGTGGTGAGATGTTCAGCTCAGGTTTACACAGCTGTATGTATCTCTGTTGGAAAAATAAGATTTAAAAAAAAAATTAAAATGCAGTTGTTTTAGGTTCCTATCTGTCCCGTCATGGACTTCAGCCAGAATCGAACCTGCGACCACAGTCCATGCTGGTGCCTTGCTCTGCTGGTCGCTTGACACACAGAAGGCGTTTGTGTGTTTAATCCGTCAGGCATTTGAATAAAAACCCAGAGCAGTCCTGTCCAGCTTGTTTGAATAGCAAAGTCAGCATGTGGAGAGACAAGGTCACACACACATTATTACCTGGCAAAGTGTGTGTGTGTGTGTGTGTGTGTGAACATGTAATAGGGATGAAAGCGAGAGAGAGAGAAAAGGTGAGCCATTTTTATCCATATAAGGTAAAACAGGAGAGTGACTGTGGGCTGTTAAACACGTGACAGGCTGCAACCTGCCAGAGAGGTTTAACACAAAATTTTGATATAAAACTTTTAATTTATTAAAGCTACATCACTCAGAGAAGATTAAAAAAAAATGAGCATGATTGTGTGTTTAAGATCAGGTTAGCCAAATGTCTCCGTTACCGTTCAATTGATCGTTTCTCCACATGCTGAAGTGTATATGTAATAGGGCTGTTAGCAGGATATATAATAATAATAATAAAGTTTATTTGTATAGTACGTATCAAAACCACGAACGAAAACATAACACAACAATAAAATACACACAGTAATAATGTATGAATAAAGAGGCGGGCATAATCAGGGATAACATGTAAAACAATGGGTGAGTTAAAAAAAAAAGAAAAGAGCAGAAATAAACCTAAAAATTAAAATACTGTAAAGAACTGATTGAACAGTGTGCTAAGCTGCAAATGTTAGCATGTACAGCTAACTAGCTTACAACCTACAGTAGTTACTAGTGTTACTTCCAAGGCTGAGCAGCACATCATTAACTATGTTCCTTCATGGACTTTACATGTTACCTGTTAGCGACTAGCACATCCACTGCGTAGTGTGGGAGGTAAGCTAACGTTAGCTGCTCTGTCCTGCTTTTTAATGGACTTTGGATGGGAAGTTTACCCTTCAGCAACACCAGCTAACGTTATCGGAGATTACGTTTGCCAAACTCATTGATTAGCACTGGTGGAAGAAGTACTCAGATCCTTTTACTTAAGTAAAAGTAGAAATACCATGTTCTAAAAATACTCTGTTACAAGTAAAAGTCCTGAATTCAAAATGCTACTTAAGTTAAAGTGGAGAAGTAATATCAGCAAAGTGTACTTAAAGTATCAAAAGTAAAAATACTCATTATTCAGTTTTATGTTATTATAGAATATTATATAACAAATACATGTAGTCCATCCGGGTGGATTAGTAGTATAGTACTGCATCATATCATAAGTATATCATATTTGTTTTATTATGTAACTAAAGCTGTCAAATAAAGTAGTGGAGTAAAAAGTACAGTACTTGAGTAAATGTACTTAGTTACATTACACCAGTGTTGGTTAGTCCTCATCCTTAAAACCTTTAATCTTGTAATGTTAACAATAAAAGCTAGTAAGCAGCCAAACAGGGTTATGTTAGAACTGAATAAGAGTCTGATGTTACATTTTTCCTTGTCACACTTATAACGACTAGCTCCACACTGCAACACAAGAACAATGCTGTTTATTTATCTCCACGTTTTCTACGCGGATCATCAACTGGTCGGGATGCTGAGGTTGTCCAGGTGTTCGTTGTGTTACTACAGCTGTTCAACAACCTCTGACCCTGAACTCACCTCTTACAAAACAATGGAGCCGTAACATCTCTCACTTCTTTTATATCACTGAACCACATTTACGACAGCTTACAAATTTCCAAAACACTTGATGAGCTTTTAAATTGATTTCCTGTCTTCCAGGCAACGATTAGTTAACTTCAATACACCATGAAAATTAAAAACTTGCAGAGGAATTTGATACTTGCTGCAGATGGATAAGAAATTAGTGCCGTTTGTATTCTTGGTGGTGTGTTTAATGACACTCCAATATCTCGTTTTTTAATTTCAGTGGCCACATATTGCATTTTTTAAAAACTTTGAATTCATTAACTTCTGTATGTTGGGAAACCAAATCGAAAGGAATATGTGAAAAGATTCAAATTGTTGCCGTTTGGTATCCTTGAACATCCCTGAACGCACCATCTCTTGATGCTCTAATATGAAGCTAAATTATATGTTAAGACTAAAGATTTGTCTCATGCTGAGCTTTGAAACTTTCTCCCCTTTTTTAAATTCACCATTAAACTTTTTACAGTATGTTATTTAGATATGTAGTAACTTAACTTTTCCTCCTCTTCATCTCCTTGTTCTTCCCGCCCTCTCTCTGCTCAGGTGAGTGCTACGTTTGTGCCTCCAACGAGCCCTACCGAAAGGTCGACTACACCAAGATCGCCGTCCCAAGCTGGAAGCCAGGTGCCGGCGCCGGGGCAGGCCCTGCGAACTCGAGTCGGCCCTCCACGGCGTCCGCGGGGGTCTCTGCGAGCACCGTTGCCCTCTCCAAAGATCGTCCTGAAGGTCGGGAGGGCAGGGAGAGCAAAGACTTTATCAAGCCCAAGCTGGTGACGGTGATCCGCAGCGGCGTGAAGCCTCGCAAGGCGGTGAGGATCCTGCTGAACAAGAAGACGGCTCACTCCTTCGATCAAGTGCTGGCCGACATCACAGAGGCCATCAAGCTGGACTCCGGGGCCGTGAAGAGGCTATACACGCTGGACGGGAAGCAGGTGAGATGATGTTTTAATCTGGCACAAAATCTGAATTATAGCAACAGATATAAAAGTTCCTCCCATCGATACATGGCCAATCATAGATGTCTGCGCCCACAGGAGCAGGAAATGGACCAGAATGCACTGCAGCTACGCAATAAATTAGTTTTATTAGTAAGGAACGACCTTTTATGTTCAGTTTTTCTTTACCTTTTGCTATTGCTCTTTTCACAAATGCGGAAAACGTTTATAAATGTTGTCATCCAAGTGAATGATTCTACACAAATTGTTTTTTTAACAAGTATTTTTGGGGCATTTTGTGCTTTTATTTATTTGAGAGTTGAAGCGAAGAGTTTACAGCCTCACATAACGTGTAAAACTGAAACACATAATCGTTGACTTGAGCAACTTGAGTGATTTTTCATACATTTGGCAAAGCAAAATATACTGTATAATGACATCTGAAAATTATTCTTCTATTTATTGTGATTTCAACCTGATCTCTCAGCCCTAAACTGCAGTAGAATCAGGCAACACAGGCTAACGAAAATTACTGCTGGAACAATAAGTCGATTTTGTACAAAAGAGCGTCTTTAAGGTGTAATTTTCTGCTTGAAGTGTTGGAACAGTGAGTTCAGTCTCTTTGGAGCTTAATATTTGGCGTCTGTTTAAAGCCCCAAACCTGCGACAGACAGCTAAAGTCAGTTTTTCCCTCGTCTTGTAGAACAGACTCTGATCCTCTCTAAAAATCTCTTGTACGCTCGTATTGAGTTAAGGATTGTGGATTTAAACGTGTCACCCGTTCACTGGCGGGGCTATTTTTTACCACACACACACACACACACACACACACACACTCTCTCTCTTTGAAGTTACAGATAAGTGTTGGCTGCGACACAATGACAGAGACAGCAGTGAGCTTGTTGCTGTGAACGCAGCGCAGATTTAAACACACATGTATAAAGTCCAGCCACAAACACACACCAGACTACCCAAGAAGCACAATCTCTGGTTGCATTTGCTCAGATGTTGCTGCAGAATCGTCCTTCAGTTTATAAAATGTTACCATATGCTGCCCTTCAAAATAAAAGCTTCCATTACATACATTCCATTTAGCTTTCTTATTCTTTTATTTTTAAAACCATTTCAACCAAACTTAGACATACCACAGCTGTCAGGTGAAACCCTCCCAAATTTTTTGGAAATCAAAGCGATTAGAAAATGAATCTGCAACTATTTTGATAAATGGCCAAAAGATGCCAAAAATTCACTGGTTCTGACTTCTGTAATGTGAATCATTTGCTGGTCCTTTTATGATAGTAAATTAAATATTTTCCATTATTTTTGACAAAACAAGCATTTTGAAGACATAAATTTTGGTCCTGGGAGATTGTGATGGGGATTTTTCACTATTTTCTGACATTTTATAGACCAAACGAGTAATTGAGAAAATCATCGGTGGATTAATCGATGATTGCCTTGTTGGGAATAGCCAAACTTGATTTAGCGTATTTTTTGGAGAGGACTTTTTTAAAGTTAAACCCAACCCATGCAAGATAAGCTTTTCACCTGACAGCGATTATATATTATAAACAGTCGGTTGTTGTAATATTAAGGTGTATTATTATTTTAATGACTTTTCAGAACCACGTAAAAACAGAAATACTGATTAGTTTACTCCTAATTAAGGCTTTTATTTTGAAGGCAATGTGTTATAATGAAGGCGTTTATTTTGTCTCAGACGGCTTCATTCTCTTCAGACTCAGTCAGTCTGAATGAAACAAGGCCAGAGAGTGTGTGTGTTTGTGTGTGTCCTCACTTCGTCCTTTCAGTTTGTGCAGCCACTTAAAGCAGCGGGACAGAAACCCCATCACACACACACACACATATACACATTGACACTGCAGTGTGGTCACCATGGTAACCAGCCATCCAGTAACAACCCCTTCCCTGCTCCAAGCACGCACACACACGCGCACACACACACACACACACACACACACACACACACACACACACACACACACACACACACACACACACACAGTGCAGTTCCGGAGGCGTTTTAGTAAAAAGTAAAACAAGGCGGGGAAGCGATGGGACAGATGAGGAGTGAGAGGTAAAATAGAGGACAAAAGGGAGGAGGAGGAGGAGGAGGAGGAGGAGAGGATGAAACAGGAAGAAGAAATGAAGGTGTAGAAGGGAAGAGAGGAGAGATTTGGGGAAGAAGAAAAGGTTAGACGGTGTTAATTTATTGTGTAAATACACAAAGAAACACTTGTGTTTGTGTGTTGCAGCCAGTTTCTCACTAGCAACTGTGCATCATTAAAATTCCTTGGTAGCGCCACTATCTCGCTCTCTGTTAAAGAAATACTTTTGGGAAATATAGTCATTCGTTTTCTGGCGGAGAGTTAGATGAGAAGATTAATACCACTCTCATATCCGTTGATGATCTTTGGAGGGGCCCTAGGGGTCCTAGGTTGGGAACCACTGGACTAAACTAGCTAACTGTATATAAAGCAGTCCAAACTAGCTAACTGTATGTAAAGTAGATAAAAACTAGCTCCACCTTGAGCAGTTAGAACAGTAAAATGCTGCTTTAACATCACATTACAGCTTACAGAAGAAATAATTTTACTTTTAATACTTTGATTTAATTTAGCTCATAATACTTGTGTAGTTTTAGTTAAGTAGGATTTTAAATGTAGGTACTTTTGTACACCTGTT
>LKNJ01005073.1:0-13845 GCA_002120245.1 Maccullochella peelii | reverse complement strand
CCCCCCCCCCCCCCCCCGTCTACCTAAATCTGGGACATTTTGTTGTGTGATTTGTATTTAATCCTCAAGACAGTTCTTAGACAGCACAGTCTGTTTGTGTGTGTGTGTCCATTGAAGCGCTGCCAGCGTCAAACATCATTAGAATATTCCCAGCTGTCGTCTGCTTTGTCTCACACACACACACACACACACACACACGTACATCAGTGCAGTGTTTTTCCAACAGTCTGATTAATCAGTGTGTGTGTGTGTGTAGCTGACCTGTCTGCAGGATTTCTTTGGGGATGACGATGTGTTCATGGCGTGTGGGCTGGAGAAGTTTCGCTACGCTCAGGACGACTTTGTGCTCACACACACCAGCAAAACACCTGCTTTTGTTAATGGTGAGACACACACACACACATTTTATTACCTTTTTTATTTGCTGAATTTGTCATGTTTCCTCTAATTTATTACACTTGATGGATGCAGTGTACTTTTTATGCTTCTATCTTTGTAACTTGAAGATGCATCTGTGTTCTTTTGTTTCTGATGTGGAGTTAATGCATGGGATCCATCATCCAATAGATTTGATATCCTGTCCAACTAATTATCCGATGACATTTGTACACCTGTTCTAGGTGGATGTAAATATGTGTTTGACTTACTGTATGTCTTTGTCCATTTTGACTCTGATGAAGACACAGCAGTGCTGAAAACCAAGTCATTGTGCCATTTCTCTCTCTCTCTCTCTCCAGAGTGCAGAGCCAAGGTATCTCGCTCTACCGTCCCTCCGAAAACTACAACACCCAAGACTCCCAGCAGCTCCAGCTTCTCCTCCTCTAGGACTCCACCCAAAGGCCCGTCCAGAACCAAGTCTCCTGGCCCAGGTGGGAACCCTAAATGATTTACATGACAGTCATATAGTTTATAGCTTTAGATTCAGTGAATTACATTGCGGGGTGCAACTTGAGCCCTGTTTTAATTTGTTTACACTTTAGCATCATTAAAAGTGTGCCGAATTAGCCTTTAGCAGCTCGTGTTTGAAGTGTACCCATGGATGTACAGACAACCATCACTGGATTACTGTGATACTGAAGAAAATTTAAAAACATGATGATTCTCAGGCAAGTTCTGCAGTTATAAGGAGCATCTCTGCTCTAGATCACCCTTGACGTGCTCTTCACCAGATTATTTTGACCAACCAGATGGCTCCTTTCTCTTGTGTGTAGCCAATGAGGCCTCAGGATCGCAGTCAGCTGGGAAGTCATCCAGGTCCAGCCCCTCCCCCACCAGCCCCGGGACACGACGCAGCCTCAAGGTCAGATTGATTGATTGATTGGTTGGTTGATCAAAATCTATTCAGAAATTACCTGATAACCAGGGCTGTAGTGGTAAAATAAAGGTCCATCTTTTCATCTCCATCTCAAAAACCACAATTTTTATGCTTTTTGTTATGGATCAATGTGTGGAATAAAACAGAATAACAGAAGTGACAGATTCAGAATTCACTTCTTTCTTATGTTTCTGTCTAGATCTCTCCGCGTCGAGCTTCCTCCGCAGACGTAAACGGAGAGGCCGAGCAGCCAGACGACACCGCTGTCGAAGGTGTGTGTGCGCTTTATGTTTACAACTAATAGTCTATGTGTGTATCAAGGCCTTGTACTTGAGTCAGTTTTATGCAACTTTATACTTCTACTCCGCCACATCTCAGAGGCAAATATTGTACTTTTAACTCCACTACATTTGTCTGACAGCTTTAGTTGCTTGAGGAGAAAATCCTCCTCCTTCTTAAGCTAAGTCAACTCTTTCTGATAAAAGAGCTGCGTCATGCAACTTTTGAAAAAATATCTTTATGACACAGTAGTTCAGAGTGTCAGACAGCTACATGAAAGTTTTGAGGCTTTGGGATTTTAGGCTGAGTATCCCAAGTGAATTTTTAAAAACAGCATCTCAAGAAGATCCCTAAAATAAACCCTCTCTGCAGCAGTATGAGGCAGCGGCAGCTCGAAAGCCTCGCAGAAAAAGACTCAGTGGCTCAAAGTGTGAAAACCTTTTGAGTTTCTGGGTTCAAGAGTGAATTTTCAAAGCCGACATCTTAATGAAAGCTGTGATGGGCTCAGACCTGAGTAAAATAAATATACAGAAATATAAAAGTCAGCACCGTCTGCCTTCTTCTCCGCACAGTGAACGGTAATCGGTCCGTTTCTTCCTCCATCATCAACGAGAAGTACCAGGTCGGGAAAGTGATCGGAGATGGAAACTTTGCCGTGGTGAAAGAGTGCGTGGAGCGGTAAGAAATAATTGATTAATTAATTAATGATTTGTTAGTTGCTGTCATGAAAACTCTGGACCACTGTACACGTCTCTGCTGTGTTTTGATTGACAGGTCGACGGGACAGGAGTACGCTCTGAAGATCATTGACAAAGCTCGCTGCTGTGGGAAGGTAACTCTGATTTACAGAGTTCAAACAATTATCCCATTAAACAGTTTTAACCACACACAACCTTCAGCCAATTAGAAATGAGTATTTATCCATATAGTTAAATGATAATGTGTGTTTTACATCAATAATGTCATCGTGTTTATTGCCTTTTCTGATGTTACCACGTGTGTAAAGATGTTTATGTTACATATTTATGCTGCATCAGTTGCTAACATTAGCTCATGTGGCTAAAGTTAGCACATGTGGCTAACGTTAGCCACATCACAGGTTGCTTCAGTGTCCCGCAGATATAATGTCAAGAGTTTAAAGAGTTGTTTTAGATTCTGTGTGTGTGTGAACAGGAGCATCTGATAGAAAATGAAGTGGCGGTGCTGCGGAGGGTCCGACATCCCAGCATCATCCAGTTAATCGAGGTGGATGAAACGCCGAGTCAGCTGTTCCTGGTCATGGAGCTCGTCAAGGTTCTTCTTCTTCTTCCTGTTTGTGTTTCTTCCAGTCTATGTAGAAATATTTAAAGCGTGTGAAGAAAGACTATTTTGCCGCCTCTGCCTCCTTCAGGGTGGCGACCTGTTTGACGCCATCACCTCCTGCACAAAGTACAGCGAGCGAGACGCCAGCGCCATGGTGTTCAACCTGGCCGGAGCCATCAAGTACCTGCACCGCATGAACATCGTCCACCGAGACATCAAACCAGAGAACCTGCTGGTACAACACACACACACACACACACACACACACACACACACACACACACACACACACACACCAGCCAAAATAAAAGCACATCACTTGGGAGTTGGACTTTTATTTTGGCGGGTTCCTGTATTTGGCCAAACAATTCAAACAAGCTGTACACACATAATATGTACATGAGTGTATTTTGAGAGTACATATACTCTGTATGTAATTACACATAAATAAGACAAAATACATTTAAAAATCACAAAAATCAAATTATAAACTCACTTTATTTCCTTTTTTTTCTGGATACTTTGGAGTATCTGAAAGTATTTGTTACTATAACTGTTAAAAATACACTGAAGGAATAGTTCGACGTAGCATTAGATGAGAAGATTGACACCACTCTCATATCTGTATGGTAAATATGAAGCTACAGCCTCTTAGCTTAGCTTAGCATAAAGACTGGAAACCGAGGGAAACAGCTAGCCTGGCTCTGTCTAAAGGTAACACAATTCACCTACCAGCACCTCGTTGTGTCTTGTTTGTTTAATTCCTGCAAACGGCAATGGATAAAGTTTGTCGTTTTACAAGGTTATATTTTGGACTGTTTCTTGGCTCTGAGCTGTTGCCAGGCAACCAGCAGAAACTCCAGGAAGTTGCTGCTCCAGTCCAAGAAGTAGTCCTGCACATAACCCTCCCAAAATGTTGAACTATTCCTTTAATGAGTGTTTAAAATACAAAGTGCAGAACAGTAAGTCTACTCTTTGGTGTCACTTACCTGCTTCAGCTTCAGTGTGTGTGTGTGTGTGTGTGTGTGTATTTTTACGTACTGCAGGTGTGCGAGTATCCAGACGGCACCAAGTCACTGAAGCTGGGCGACTTTGGTTTGGCGACGGTGGTGGAGGGACCGCTGTACACGGTGTGCGGCACACCGACGTATGTCGCCCCGGAGATCATCGCTGAGACCGGGTGAGAGAAGAAGAAGAAGAAGAGCTGAAAGTCAGTTTCTGAGTGGAAAAGATTACCTGACACTTATATTAAACTGTTGTGTGTGTGTGTGTAGATATGGTCTGAAGGTGGATATCTGGGCGGCGGGAGTGATCACCTACATCCTGCTGTGTGGATTTCCTCCATTTAGAAGGTCGGAGTATACAAAGTTTTCCAATTATCAATAATAATCTAGTCCTGTATTGTTAATTCAATAATTTACTTTACTAATACAGTGTCTTATTTTGTATTATATTAAATAAGGTGTTTCTTTTATGCTATTAACTGCTAAATATGTTCCAGTTAATTCATAACATTTCCCTGGTCTTCCTCTCCTCAGTGAGAATAATGTCCAGGAGGAGTTGTTTGATCAGATCCTCAGAGGGAAGCTGGAGTTTCCGTCTCCAGACTGGGACACCATCAGCCTGCCAGCCAAGGTACCGCTCACTCATACAAACCCACAGTAAATGTGCCGGCTGATGACGCGTTCACATGCTGGGTGTGAAAGTCAGACGTCAGGGCTGTAGTTTATTTAAACTGGTTAGTCTGGTTAACAACAAACTTTGAAAAGTGAGATGCGTCCACAGAATCTAGTGTTGAAAACTGTCGTTAACAGTCACATGACTTGTTCCTCCTCAGATGCTGATTAGTCAGATGCTGCAGGTGAACGTAGACACTCGTTTCACTGCCGAGGAGGTCCTGTCACACCCCTGGGTGACTGTAAGAGCACACACACACACACACACACACACACACTGACTACAAGGGAGGAACCGAGTTTTATCCCTCTGGTTTGTCGGAAATCACTTTGTTACTTAAAGCAGAAGTAAGACATTTCTGTTCCTCATTTCAAAACCTGCCTGAACAAAACAGCTCCAGCTTCTTTTGTCAGGAACTCTTTTAAAACAAGACTGACGCTCTTTTTGTAACTTTTTGGAAACTTCCACATTCAAGCAGCTCATTGAACAGTACGAAAATTTAAAAACTAGCACATTACATTGCAAGTTAACAGCAAGAAAAAGTAATCTGAGTACTCACCCTGTGCTTGTGTTAACTTATTGATGTGTGTGTTTGTTCAGGATGAGGCTCCCATAGACTCCAACACTGTGAGCAGCACTGAAGACCAGACCAGTGGAGACGCACTGGAACCAGATCAGGAATCCCCAGTTCTGGAAACCAAACAAGTTCCCTCACCTCTGGTCTAAAACGCATCCCCTTTCATCGCCTGGAAAACCAAACACAACACTGCTCGTTTGATTTACCCAAAAAGTTTCCCCACCTCTGGTCCAGACTCGTCCTGGAAACCAGACCCTAAAATCTGAACCAGAACATGTCACGTTTTACCTACTGGAAACCAAACACGTTCCCTCACCACTGTTTTTGTTCCATTTCATCTTCTGGAAACTGAACAAATGGAAACCAAATAAGTTCCCTCAAATCTAGTCTAGAACTTGTCCTGGTCTTTCACTGAAAACCAAATGAGTTTCCTCACCTCCTCAGTCTAGAACACATTTAATTTCATGTACTGGAAACCAAACAAATTCCTTAAAACTGGTCTAGAATGTCCCCTTTTTTCAACTGGAAACCAAATGAATTTCCACAACTCTGGTCTAGAACCAGTCCTGTTTCATCAACTAGAAACCAGACAAATTCCCTCACCTGTGGTCTAGAACATGTCCCCTTTTCCTCTGGTCTAGAATCGTTTGGTTGCTTCCACTCGACACCAAATGAGTTTCCCTTAATCTCTCTGTGTTTAAAGATGTTCTGTTTTATCTGGAAACTGAACAGGATTCCTCACCTCTAGTCTAGGACACATGCCGTTTGCTCCACTGGAAACCGTCCTCGCCTCTGGTCTAGACCAGCATTTAATCTACTGAAGACTTTCACAAGTCCCGACTCTGCTGCTGTACTGGAAAGTATTTACATTCTCTTTGATGAGCTCCATTAAACGTCCATTAGACGTCCATTTTGCTCTATAAGAGAAGTGTCATTTTGTTTTGGCTAGATGCTAATGAAGTCACCACACGCCATATCAACACTGGGACACACCATGAAGGTGCTATTGGACACATCCTGTTTCATCACCCAGTGTCTCATGAGACTGGACCCATTTCCTGAAAATGACCCATACCTCTGGTCTGATTGACACTTAACTCAGAGGCTCTGAAAAAGGTCTCAAACCACTTTCATAGGGATATAAACAACTGATTCATTAACAAACGTTCCCTCTGGTTTAGGGATTATTTTCTCAGTAGTCCCTGCCACTTGGCCACCAGGATGTCTTCCATTTATTCTGGGAAATGTCCCATTTCTCCTGCCTTTTACCCTCCGGCTCTCTTTCCGCTGACCTGAAGGACGTTTCTCATTTCTTCTACTTGGCGCCCACCAATCCAAGGAGATATTTGAGTGCTGTGCCTGTTTACGCTGCTGATGGATTCCTCTAAATATCCTAAATCTCAGCCCTTTCTTCCTTAGGTTCGACTCCCCGGACCCCCAGCGCTTGTCACTGGCTGTAGAGATAGATGAGGCTCATTGTTTTCGGTTTTTGAAAAGGGGCAGATTGGTTTAAAGGAATAGTTTGACATTTTGGTAAATATGCCTTCTTGCCAAGAGTCGGTTGAGGAAATCCTATCCATTCTCATGTCTGTGCATTAAGCATGGGAGGCGATTAGCTTAGCTTAGCCTAAAGACTGGAAACAAGGGAGAAAACAGCTAGTCTGGCTATGTCCAAAGTTAAAAAAAATCTGCCAACCAGCTCCTCTAAAGTGCACTAGCTAACACAGTATATATTTCCTTTGTTTAATTTATACACAAAAAGAAAATTGTAATCTTGTTCGCCAAAAAATAGTTTCAGCATTTAACTCCTTATAAAACATGAACAATAATTGCTTTTTTCAACAATTTTGCGGACGGATTAAAGAAACAAGATACAGTATGTTAATAAGTCAGCTTTAGATGTGTTGGTAGGCGTATTTTTGAACTTTAGAGAGAGCTAGGCTAGCTGTTTCCCCCTGTTTCCAGTCTTTGTGCTAAGCTAGGCTAATTGAATCAGTTTTTTCCAAAACGTCGAACCATACACCTTTGAACTTATTTTTATCCAGATTCTATGTTCCCACACAAATGTTCTTTTTAAAATCCAATTTCCACTTGGATTTCGGTAGTGTTGATTAACAATGAGCCTTATCTACACAGACACTTGCTGTCACCCACCTCCCGCCCTTCACCTATTTCCCAGACTTCGTACTGTAACTCAAATTAACTGAATGACTTCCAAACCTCACAATTTAAAAAAAAAAAGTTTCAACAACCTTTCGAGGTTTCTACCTGCAGTATGAGGCAAACAGTTCCAGTCCAAACCCCGAGCTCCCTGCCTCTCGTCCCGTCTGCAGCTAACGGAGGATAAAATATGTTAAATATACTGTAAATAAGACTCTGTCTGTTGGTGTCTGTCTGTGTGAGTCAGTTGTGAAGTAGGGAAACAGTAGCAGTTTGAAGAAAATAAATACTACAATGAAAAGAAACAATCTCATCGTAGACATGATGTGTCGGCACCCAAAAAACCTTGTTTTCGAAACACTGACATTTTAAAATATACAGTGGTGGAACTGAGTACATTTACTCAGGTACTCCACTTAAGTATCAGTACTTTACTTATAGTATTCCCATTTCACAATACTTTATACTTCACTCTACATCTCAGAGAGAAATGTTGTACTTTTACTCCACTGCATTTATCTGACAGCTTTAGTTACTTTACAAATTAAGATTTTACACACAAAAACATATAAAGAACTTTTAAAATATGATGCATTGTAAAAAAATAAATAAAATAAATTTTTAACTACCAAGCAGTAAAAATTGAGCTTAAACGATTAGTGAGTAATCAAATGAATGAATCAGTGTCTGTGATAACTGATTAATCGATTAAAAGTCATTTTACATGAAAACATTTTATGGTTTCAGCTTCTCAAATGTGATGATTTGTTGCTTTTCGTCGTCTTAAATGAAAGTAAACTGAATAATTTTAAGGTTTAGACTGTTGGTCGGACACAACAAGACATCTGAAGGTGTCACTTTGAGCTCTGATGGGCATTTCTCACTTGCATCAAACAATAGATTAATCAAGAAAATAACCAGCAGATTGATCCATAATGAAAATAATCATTAGTTTCTAATTTTAAAAATTAGCTTTGCCTCAATCAACTAGAAGAGGAAAATTCTGCTTAAACATTAATGCATTAGTAATAAGATATAATAGTATTGAATTAGACATTGAGTACAATGCAGGACTTTAACTTGTAATGGAGTATTTTTACAGCGTGGTATTAGTACTTTTACTTAAGTAAAGGATCTGAATACTTCCTCCACTGAAAATGTATTTTAAATAATAGCTCCTCCTTCAGATAAAAAACAGGCAGAAATAAAAAGAGATTCAAGGTTTCTGAGGGATGCAGACGGATACTGTAATGAAAGAGTTCTTACCTTAAAGTCGAGTTCTGGTAGCAACGCAGGACTGGACCGGGACGGATCTCTTTCCTTATATGGTCATGTGTCTGTGAAACATAGTGGGTCGTCTGTCAGTCGTATCGCTCCATCCACACATCCATCATGTTGTCTGTTGATGTAACTGGTTATAAGAATCGCTGAGGATGAAGGAAAGGTGTGTGTGTGTGTAAATAAGTGTGTGAGGGAATTAGATTTCCACAGTTTAGTGTTTTAACTTAAAATCAAGTATGAGGTTCAGAGCGTGTGTTGTTTGAGTTAGTGTGTATTAAGGGAAGGGGGTCACTTTTTAAAAAACTTGAAAAGTGTCAGTTGTCATCTGGATAAATACGTTGACCTGATGCAGTGTTATGACCTTACCGTGACCTTTGAACTTAGCACGACCTTTCCATGGCCTTGACCTTTGGCCGGAGCCACCGATTTAAGAGTTTGGCGAGGACATGTGCCGCTGAAGCCACGTTGCAGACTTTGAGGCGTTCACGACAAGAACGACCGTGGGAACTTGCAGCACTCGCAGACGTTCACAAATTACATTTGTCTCGGTCAAATTTACATAATAATATGATCCAGGAAGTCCAGTTTGAGGAACAGATTAATGCGTTAAAAGGGTTGTCAGGTTCCAAAATGCTGCACAGAGGTTTATAATACTCACAGACAGGATTTTACAACTCTGGAAAGTGATCACGGCGGCAACTATTTGACCTTTTTGTTTCGACAATCACGAGGCAAACAGTAGAAATTCAGCATTCACATTACAAAGTAATCTACCAGGAATGTTGTCACACTGTGGTTGTTTGCGTTGTCTTGCCGAATCCACTGCATCTTATTTATTGCACCAGTGTAGACTCTCCACTAGGGGTGTAACGATACTTTTGCTCATCCTTTGGTACATTCAGTGATATTTTTAACAAACTTAAAACAAATTAACACTAAAGCATTACATGATGGGGAAGTTTTTACAAGAGTTTTTCTTATAGATGACAAAATCATTCCAAAAACAGTCTCTGAAACTCTGTCGTCCACAACCCAACTTTAAAATGTTAGAACTGTGGCCTCAGACAAGCGTATTTTTTTCGTATCTTTGGTTATGAAGATCAGTGTTAACATGTTGAGGCAGCAGGCAACACAAGTACTTTTTTAAGGGGCTGAATTGATCAAAATGTGTTGATATTGTGTAATATTTACGTTTAGTTACGCCTCTACAGTATTGAAAATCATTAGGAGAGGAATCATTGTGACGCGGTCTCTGTGCTAACGCTAAATATTATGATAACACTAATTATCGAAGCCTCAATCATCACACTAATGATTCAGTTCCTCACAGTTGAATCGTCGTTTGCAACAAAAGTCAAACTCTTTAAATCGGTGGCTCGGCCTTCGACCTTCTATGCCTGCTATGAACCCAGTAGTCTTAATTCTGTTCTCTTTGCTTTAAACTAAACCAAAAGGAGCCTTCTGTTGATGCTATTAGCGGCGCAGCCACACCTGGGCCAACAAGCGGCTGAAATCTTTTCTTTTTTTATATGACTTTTGTGTTACTTTGGACTGCTCTCTGCCATCTGACACTAATGTACAGTTTACTACAAACAGTACAAACGTTTTTAGAAGTGAGAAGAGCGGGTAAGGAAAGGATTCTTATTATCTGCAGTAATGTTAAAGAACCATATTGGTGGTTTTGCATGTTTTAGCCCATTGTGTTAACTTATTACTGCTTAAAGTTTTTAGACTGGCTTTGGACATTTGTTTCGGTTCATTTCTTGCAAAAACCTGGTCGAGTCCATCACTATAAGTAAACTGCTATGTGGTACTGCAGTTGGAAGAAACTGTTTTGTTGTTGAAAATTAACAGTCAGCTGCCAAAATGCTTTTTACAAACAGTGTCCATTGAAAGTTTAGAAATCTTGTTGCGTAATTGTGCCACTGAAACAAAAAGGTTTCTACTTTAAACATTGTGCAATTTTTTTGTTTCCTGTCCTTGTCAGCCGTACTCTCCCCCACTGTGTTGTGCTGCATTCACTTCCCAGAAAAAAAGCTTGCATATCAGAGCGACCAACTAGAAAAAAAAAAGGTCTTTTGGGAACTCAGCATTTACCTTCTGACCTTGTCTCTGTTATATAAACTCTAACTATATTATTCGATTTAATGTGTTCAGGAACAAACAAAAGTCCACTGAAAAACGCAGTGAAATAAAGTAATTCCCTCAAACTGTGACTTCATTGGTACCTGAATGCAGCTTTCAGTTACTAATTAATTGAGACCCATGGTGGCTGCAGTTATTAGGCCCTTTATGGGTGTTTTTATTAAATGCTGCGTGTGTGTGTGTGATCATTTCACATCATGCCTCATTTTAGACAGGAACTGATTTCTTTTAATTACGTGCAGTAGACAAATTAGGATTTTGAACCAAACTGGGCTGGTTTTCCTAAAAGGAATCTCTGAGTCTGAAGTTGATTTATGTTCAGTTCAATCAGCTAAAACATATTAAACGCTTGAGGATTTGTGCTGAATACTTTCATAAAAGGTGAAGATTCTCAAATGTTTTCATTTTGAAGACAATCCAGTTTCCTGAATGACTTGACTGAACCTTGAACCTGGTAGCTAAAACATTAGCCATGTAAAATAAAAGGGTGTTTATTTACAGCTCATTAACTCAGAGTATCTCCTGGAAAATGCACTGTGACTATTTTAAAATCTAAATTGAAGCTCAGCTGTTTGACGTCTGAGTGTTTCTCACTGCGAGATGCTTTTAGGAAAACTAGTCCTGGGTTGAAGTGGAAGGAGATGTGAGAACTTTTGAGGACGTGTTGTAGACATGTCTTAATGCTAACAATGATCTGTAATGTGATGTGTGTTGATATGAAACATGTATGGTTGCTGGGATCAGGGTGCAGGAATTCTGCGAAAAGAAAAACCCTGATTTGTATCGAGAAAAGATGCATTCAACGGTGAAAATAAAAACGGATGCAGTGGCTTCATGTTAACCTGCTGAGTCTCAGTTACTGTTGTCTTCCTGCCATGATGATCTACATGAGTTAAGTTATACAATGTTTAGTTTATTATATTATGTTTAACATTCAGAACGAGAGTGATTCTGACATTTACAGGAAAAGAAGCACACAAACAATTGGGTCTACGTTACAATTAAAGCTTTTGCCTTGTGAGTTACAGAGGAAAGTAACTACGTACCTCAAGCACCATTTTGAGGTTCTGATACTTCTACTATCCAGTACATTTATCCGAACGCCGGAGTTACTTGTTACTCTGCAGATTCATAATGTTCAACAATAGAAATAGTTCAAGTATCGAAAATCTCTCATTAGTTTAATTACTTCCGTATTTTCTTCCCTCCTCTTTCCTTTTGTCTGTTTTTCCTTTTTCAATTTCTTTTTCCCTTTCTTCCCCCTGTCCTTAATTTTTCCTAATTTCTTTCCTTGTTTAATTGATCTGAAAGCATGAAAACCCCTAAAAGTTCCCCTAAAACCGAACTTTCCTTCACTGTGTGTACGTTCTTCTGCAAACACGTGTTAACTCTGACTGAAGTTACGTTTTGAATGCAGCATTTTTACTTCACTTACAGCAAATGTAAGGGATGTGACTACTGCTTATACTGCTGGTGACAAATGGAAAAAGATAGGAGGTATAAGGCTGTATGAATGCATATAAGATGGCCGAACACACTGGTAAAGTTCAGACTGACTAGAAACGCGTAAATTAGTTCTGTAAATGTCGCCATGGTTGGAACAGCTCAATTTCCTCGAATGAAGCAAAGCTTGACAAGATGGGACTCTAAAATTGTTGAGAATCTTACTGACAGACACTGAAGTGAATGTTTTACTGCCAAAAGCAGAGGCCAAGATCAGAGATAAGTTATTTCATATTCGGTTCAAATTGTACTGGATCCAAACACAAAAAGCACAAAGCAATCTTGGCAATCTCAGCTACTTACACATATAATTAGAAAGATTCAGATGCTCATCTCAGGTCATGATAAGAGGTCAACATATCAAATGAAAACCACTGCTGTAAACCTGTAAAGGACAGCTGAACATGCTACCAAAGCTCATACTATAAACAAGGAAAGGAAGGCTATAAATGCAGCTAAAGCTCAAACTGCTGTTTCCTGGAATGAAAAAAAAAAAAAGACTAAACCCCTCCTTTTCTCAAACACAGAGTCCAACTCTGACTGCATATTTCCTGGTTCCTGCCCCTTTCCGAGATCTGCCAGTTTAGAGATGAGTGTAATCAACATGGTGTGAACTGCAAGAGGCACAAGCCACTTTCCTGCAGATCATCATCCAATGTGAAAGAAAAGAAGGTTTGGCTTCTTGTGTGACGCTTGAATTTGCTGTGAGGAAAGTGAAACTGTTGAGACATTCACTGTTGTTGAGAAGTGAAATGGCGCAGCAAGGAAATCAGGCAGACGGGGTGAAATTCTGCTGTTCGATCTGTCTGGATCTACTGAAGGATCCGGTGACTATTCCCTGTGGACACAACTACTGCATGAGCTGTATTAAAACCTCCTGGGACGAGGAAGATAAGAAGAAAATCCACAGCTGTCCTCAGTGCCGACAGACGTTCAACCCGAGGCCTGTCCTGGTGAAAAACACCATGTTGGCGGAGATAGTGGAGGAACTGAAGAAGACTGGACTCCAAGCTGCTCCAGCTGATCACTGCTATGCTGGACCTGGAGACGTGGCCTGTGATGTCTGCACTGGGGGGAAGCTGAAAGCCCTCAAGTCCTGTCTGGTTTGTCTGGCTTCTTACTGTGAGCAACACCTCCAGCCACATTATGANAGAGCACGCTGACAAAATTCAAACTGACTGTAAACAAGTAAATAAGCACCAAAGTGCTGCCAAAGTTCAAAGTGCTCCTTTTCCTAGAATGAAGCCTGATAACACCTCCCTTTTATCAAACACAGAGTCCAACTCTGACTGCATATTTCCTGGTTCCTGCCACTTAACCAGATCTACCAGTTTAGAGATGGGTGTAACCGACATGCTGCAAAGTGCAAGAGCCGACAAGCCAATCACTGTGAAAGAAAAGAAGGTTCGGCTTCTTGTGTGACGCTTGAATTTCCTGTGAGGAAAGTGAAACTGTTGAGACGTTCCCTGTTGAGAGGTGAAATGGCGCAGCAAAGAAATCAGGCAGATGGGGTGAAATTCTGCTGTTTGATCTGTCTGGATCTACTGAAGGATCCGGTGACTATTCCCTGTGGACACAACTACTGCATGAGCTGTATTAAAACCTC
>LKNJ01005072.1:0-28626 GCA_002120245.1 Maccullochella peelii | reverse complement strand
CTGGTTAAATAAAGGTTAATAAAAAAAGACATGACACAGTAGGTAAAGCACAGGTATTAATAGTAAAATAATGATGGCCGAATTCCATTTAGCTGCTTCAGTTTCAGGGTCCCGGTATTGTGCATGCTGGCTCACTGGGACACTTGAATAGAACAGAGCCATCGTTAATGTTAGTCCCACCTGTGCTCTTCCTACTGTGACAAGTCAAAATGTCTGCTGTGAAAAAGGAAAGTAAAAGACATTCAATTTGTAAAAAAAAAAAAAAAAGAAGAGAAAAAATGTTAATTTGTAAATGAAATCATTATACATAAAAACTACTAATAGAAACATATAAATCAAGCAAAAATATTGGAGAAATATGAGGCTCAAAAATACATAAAAATGTCAATGAATATCTCTGCACTCTTAAACGCTTCTTTACAGAATGTGTGACCTCGTCTTATTAAAAACATTATCTATTAAATCAATTATTTTCTTAGTATTATTTTGTAGTATTGCACACCACAGGCCTACCTGCATGTCTAAATAAAGTACAATATTAAAGAAAATCAAATTATTTATTGGTAATAAGGATCAACTGGATTTCCCGCCTGTGAAGCACCTTCATTAAGTATTTCTTACCGTTCTATACAGCTGCTACAAATTAATATAGAACTGAAAATGGTAGAAATGGTAAATATCAGTGTTTCAGAAAATGAATCTTACTTGACATAGCCAGTGATTTTAAGCTTTGGTAGAGAATCCAAAAAACGCTCCACTCCTTTATCTTCCAGTTGGTTACTTGATACACTGCAATCAAAAGAAAGGATAACTCAACAACCACGCCAACAGTAAGTACTGTATGTGTGTGTGTGTGTGTGTTTGTGTGTGTGTTTTGTGTGTGGCACATACTCCAGGTAAGACAGTTGGGGACCCTGCTGCAGGATCTCGAGCAGTCTCTCCAAGTTGTCACCGTTCAGGCTGAAATTATTTAACCTGTGCGCACACAGACAGACAGACAGACAGACAGACAGACAGACAGACAGGCAGGCAGGCAGACACTACATTAGGGTATTAAGTGAGGACGTCACAGCCAGTTGTGGTGTGTTCACTCAGTCTTTTCTTTTTTTTTTCTGAATAACTACTTCCTTATTTTGAAAAACAGGTGACTCATAATAAGATCAAATACTTTGTTTTCCTTGTGGAAATTCCTCACTCTTCTTTAAATCATGAACTGCTACTTGTGTGCCATAAAATCTAATTTTTTTTGGTGACTCTCAGTGATTGACAGCAAAAAGTAAAGCTGGCAGCATGTATTTCTTTCTCTCAAACACTACAATAAAATTTGCTGCCAGGTTCCGTCTGCAGCTGTGGTAGACAGCACTTTCCACCAGCGCTGGCAGAGTTTTATGATCATTTTCACACTGGACCACGTACACTGGCAGTCAGACTGAGAGAGAAACTTTATGTACAACGAATTCTTGGACAAGTGACAAACTGAGCGGTCTGAAAAACAAATACCCAGCGACTTTATACCAGTAGACAGTGCATTCAAGCAATATCAGTTGCAGCTCACAGACCTGCAGCTGGCTTGTTCTGCTTTCACACTGTCAAAATGGATGAAGGATTCAGTGTGAGGCCTGTGGAAGAGTTCAAATCAGTATTTAACAAAAACATTGTCAGTGACATATATCTATAAATGACAAACTTTGATTTTCAAATGTGGCATGCTGTCTTGTCTTGATAGATGCGACACAGGAAAGTATCCTGTACCTGAGCTCCACTGATGTCACTCGCTGACTGACAGTCAAACAGCTGACCAACGTCAGTGCTCCAGCGGTGGATGTGATGCTGTGGCTGACACTGAGGAAGAGGAGGATTGGGTTGACTCAAATGAGAAGGTCATCAAATCACAGTGGTTATTGGTACAAATAAATTCTAAATAAAGGGTCATGGTTCTATGCTGCCTTCAAATGTAAAATCATGGTCATGGTCATGTACAGTCATGTACAGGATATGCTTGGCGTTCAAGTGGTAAGTCATGAGAACACCGCTGCTAGGCAACGGCAACATGGACACCAAAAGACTCCTCGTTTTTCTCTTGACATTCTTTGCTTCTTTCCAAGAAATCAACACTTTCTTTAGACATATTATAAAATTATGAAAAGAAACTCTATACAACAAAAATTACAATATATTAACTTAATGGCCATGGCCCTCCGCCATTTCTGAAAACGTCAGCAAACACGTCACAACTCGTGAACTCGTGAGCGTTCATAAAATCTTCACTTCCGAGGTCGGGAATACCACAAGAGGGGGGTGTTCATATGGACTCTTCTCATAAACACGGCCCCATTTGAAGGCACCACCAGATTAACTACAGTAACTTTTTGTGAAATTTCTCCAAAGCATGGCGATGTGCTTTTGTGTGGTGAAGCAGATTTTGATTTAGCAAAATTAGAAAAAAGCCTTTTTCCATCAAAAGCCACCCAGGAGGAAGTACAAACTGGGCCACCACTTTCAGCCCAAACCTAAAGGTGTGTTTTCTTTAAATGACATACCATGGCATCATTGACACTTCATGCTCTGTTAAAATACCACATACTGTTTGCAATTTCACACTAGTGTCACTGGTTTCCACTAAAATGTTAATTACCCATCAACTTTAAAACAGTTGCTTGGTTTTGTAATTTCACATCAAAATTATTTTCTACCTGAGGTGCTCAGTACTGTACATCAGATGCTGACACAATTTAAAACTTAAACCACAGACAACTCAAACAGTACCCTGCACACATTCTTTTACAGATCTTTCTTAAAACTGGTATTTATTGTGTGTGTTTTCAACTTTTATCTATAAAATAACATTTTCACATCCGGACTCATTTCTGGATAGTGCCATCATCTATATATTTCCCCAGCATAATAACTAACAATACATGTCAGTAAAATTTTAAATATTCATACACATATACACACATTTTTGTGTACGATTCCTCCATCTGTTTATCTGTTAATACTCCCAACAGTGACTATTAAAGATTCACATAGTAAAACAAAATAAACTGGAGAAATCTTTACTCACTCTCTCACACACACACCATCCACACTAATTAATTCATGCATGTGTGTATGTCTTACTTGAGTCTCTGCAGAGACCTCATGTTCGGCAGGACCTTCAGCAGGTTCTCGGCGGCCTTTTCTGTCAATGAGCTGAGAGACAAACTGACACAAACATAAACGTACATTCATGTCTACCTGTCCGGTCATAATCGTGAAATAATAATGCGCCAACAGTATACAACAATATACAACAATTAAACTTACTCTAACTCCAAATGGGAGCGACACTGAGCCAATCGTCTGCATAGTGAGGTTATATGAGACGGCAGCAGGCTGCTGCTGTTGATCCTACAGCATAGAAGAGGAACATTTTTTGTATGTTAATGTCGAAGTAATGACTTGTGGTAAACTGTTAGTTAGTTAGAAGCATCTTTATCAGATTACTGTACCTGAACATCTTTAGCTGCTGTTGCTCAGCACTAAAAAAGAGCATAGAATTAGCTTATTAACCGACAAATGACAGCGGTATCCAGATGTGTGGAGATTATCACAGAAGCAGCTTTTCTACCTTTTATCAGTGCAGAACGTCAGGGTCACCCGCTTTCTGCCTCCGTCACTGTAACACCAACAGGACACTGTCAGACTAACAATCTACACATTTTAACACCAGTTTATAGTTAACAAGACCATTGTCTCCCCAATAAATTCATTTCTATGGCATATATACTTAATAGTTAATAAGCAGACACAAATGAGCTGTTAAGCAGCTGTTGCAGTTCTAACTGACTGAACAGGTGCTCATTGCTCTAATGAAATCATTAAATGCCTCAAATGTGAAACAAAGAGTACCTGATGTGAATTTGTGTTAAGTTGTTATGGAAGCACAAAGCACCAGCCAGCATCACCACTCCCTCCATGCTGATCTCATTGTTACTGACACTGAAAAGCACACACAAAAAAACAATAAGCCGGGTGGGGGAGGACATCATTTAGCTCTAGATAACCCATTTCCGCAGGGTAAACATAGTGGCCGCCAGCGTTGACACATTATGTTTGGAACCTGTTTGGTGAGAAAATAACGGCCCTGCATTTTGCCAACTAAGATTAGATCAGCTCTGTCTAACACGACAGAGTCTCATCTTTCCCTATTACTTTACATCTCCATGTGGAACTGTACTGTGCTACTGTATGTTCTCTTTCCTCCTGCTCTCTCTCTCTGTCTCTCTCTCTCCCTCTCCTCTCTCTCAACCCAACCGGTCAAGGCAGATGACCGCACACCCAGAGCCTGGTTCTGGTTCTGATTCTGGTTCTGCTCGAGGTTTCTGTCTGTTAAAAGGGTGTTTTCTTTGCCACTGTCGCCTAGTGCTGCTCATGGTGGGAATTGTTGGGTCTCTGTAAATAATGCTATAAAGAGTCTGTCTAGACCTGCTCTATATGAAAAGTGCCCTGAGATGACTTCTGTTATGGTTTGGTCACTCTATAAATAAAACTGAACTGAATTGAACTGTATTGAATTAAAACACTTCCTGCTATCTCGATAAGAAACCATGACACAAACTTCTGCTGCCAGGGTCACTCATTCTTATTAAATGCAACCTTATATCGGGGGTTTGCTATAAAAGATCACCAGTAAAGTTTTGTGTGTCTCACTTGATCTCCCGGATGCTACTCAGACGAGGCAGGACCTCCAGCAGTTTCTTCAGACCTTTGGTGCCTAAACAGTTACTGGACATGCTGACAGACAAGAACATGGGGTTCAAATAATGTCAGAGACAAGAAAGAGTGTAACATGGGTAGCTGCCAAAACAAAAGAAACACTTATGTAAACTGATGCAGAAAATATGAACACAGCGCAAAGGATCATCAAAAATAACATTGCATTATAATTGATGGCCACATCATACTCTTGCGATGGAATGGAACTGCATAAAGGCCAGATCAGACCAAAGATAGGAGACGAGTTAAAACTTGCAGCAACTTGCAATGCGCCCCATCTGTAACGCTCTGAAACCAGTAGGTGTATTGTTTCCATAGCAACGACTCTCTGTACTTCCGTTCTATCTGCCGGCTTTTCAGGCTTTTTTTTGTAGCTGGACATAATTTGTAGTGTCTCAAAATATGAATGAGGATAGTGATAGTTTGTTACTTGCTACAGTTGCATTTCTAGTATTGATACACGGCGAAAACATAAAAAAATCGAGCAGGTCGAGATGACCAGCTGACTACACTACGAGCTGATTGGCTGTTGAAACAGGTGATGTGCCTTACGTTCTAAAACCAGCCGCTGGTGACCTGACAAGCTGTGTTGCAGCTGAGACGAATCTTTGGTCTGAACTGGCCTTAACATGAGCGCTCAGTAGAGAATAATATCCCATTCACCAGATTTGAACACGAATTTGCAAATGTGCCAGACACATACAGTATGTCAGCGTTCCCTTTAGCTTAGTAGTTACGAGGACATAAACTATACACAGCAGTGTGGAGTACAGTATGTCTTTGGTACAAATTGTATTTCTGAGTTACTGTTATAGGTTGGTAAATGTTTGGTTTTTGACGATGTTTTTGTGTATCTTACTCTAGCAAAGTGAGATCAGAGGAGGTTCCCAGACTTCTCCACACTCTCTCCAGATCAGCAGGCAGAAGACCACAGCAGCTGAGACTGACAGAGGCAACAGCTCCATGATTACCATCATCATCATCACCAGTAATACCAACATTCAGTAATATAAAGTTATGAAAAAAAGCTCCCCTCCACTGTGCAAAATGATGGATGTGTTTGACACTAAAGGCTGTTTTCACATTCATCTGTTGAAGGGGGAAAGTTTCTCTGTGCTCGCTGTACTTGAATTACAAACAAACCTCCCCTCTGAACAAATAAAACAGCTTTTTCTTCCTGATATTGCATTGTTAACACTTTTGAATGATCTCTCTCTCTCTCTCTCTCTCTCTCTCTCTCTCTCTCTGCATTCAGTCCCAGCCCAAACTCCTGTTGCAACAGGATGCTCTCAAAATGCTTGTTTCATCATATGTTGTGGCAGTGACACTGTGACAATAACATAATACACACCAGAGTGTTTTAGATATTTCACTTGCAGGTTTTTCTCTCCCTCCAGAAAACACTATAGACACCTGCACAGGACTCTGTAGTCTGAAACATAAAGAGAAATACAGTTACATAGCAGTGGTGACACCACTATTTAAGAATAATCTATGTGGCTTATTATTACTAAGTATTTGTGAATACTCCCAATGTTTCATAACAAAGCAGAAAGCAGTAAAAGAATTAAGCAAACTAATACAATTGAAATATGTTGCTGATTGTTTTACACAGCGACAAGTGTTGCAGAGGAATGGCATGATGGTCCTGCCTGATGGGAGTAACGATAAGTATGCATTTGTTTGTACAGTACGTTTAAAGGAGTGAATGCGCGTGTGCATTTTATAGTATGCAATGGACATTACAGGTGTATTTGTACCTGATGTGAAGTTCGGTCACAGCGGGACAATCAGACAGCAGAGCAGTCAGAATCACCAAACCCTCCACTGAAGAGCAACTGTCATTCACACTGAGAAGAGACGTCAACAAACTGCTGCTGTTCACTTCTTATGGATGCTGAACACATCTTTTTTTGCCCTTGTCTATCCTTAACCACTAAATATTAAATAGTGCATGAAATGACTCCATGATATTTTTTGGATAGCAAGGTAAAATAGAGTATAGCATAAATGGCATATTGTATAGCAAAAGTAGAGTAGTAAGGATCAGCCATATGCAGAATACATGTAGCTTCATGTCACTCATATATTGTGTGCTTTGTGATGGGTAGTTTGGTTTGAATTCAGTCTTACATGATCTTTTTGGTGACGTTGAACTTTGGCAAAAACTGTGTGAGCGTCCTCAGAGTTTCCACATCCCACTGGCCTCCAGACAGACTAGGGTGCACACACACACACACACACACACACACACACACACACACACACACAGAACTTCATTAGCATTCGATTTGAATAAATATACTATGTGTATTATCAGTGGAGCACTGTGTGGTACTATTACAAATCACCCAATCTGATACACAGAAAGAATATCCACTCTGACTAGCGGTAGCCAAATGATAGTGCTGACTGTCTGATGCTTCGGTGACAAAAAGGGAAGTGATGGCTCACATAAAAAATATAAAACAATAACTGTCAGGTGTTATCGTACTCAGCTCTGCATTATTCTGTTTCAGTATGTTGTATCATTGGTGGGGGGTTCTATACATTTGAAGAGGTGTATTAAGGGTTACTTACTCCAGGACAGACAAGGCAGGGCAACGTGCCAGTGACTCCGCAAGTTTTTGCATCTCAGGCTGGCTCCACTTCTGGTTCAACAAGCTGGAGAGCAAATTGGAACACGTGATTAAAACGTATCAACAATTTAAAAAAAAAAAGTGTTAAACATCAAAATTGAAAACCATAATTTGAATCAAATTCAAATCAATCGCCACATGAACTATACTGATTTAATTAGTCCAGCTGTCTGTAGTCATAGATTCAGAGGCCTTTTCTGGTCAAGATTTGTTAGGAAAAAAAGGTCAAGGTACATGCACCTTGTTAAGAGCCAATTTTACTTCAAAGGAGGAGCAAAGTTCTTCAAGGAAACTGGCTATGTTAGTAAAGATCTGGAAAGTGGTGAACATTTGTGTGAAAAGAGTGTTACTGTCTGATGTCTTACCTGATTGTTGGTTCAGACTTGGTTTTACGGCTGCTGAGGGGAATACAGAGATTACATTGAATTTCAGTGTGTGCAGTTTTTTATTTACTCATTATGTCTCTCTAACCATTACAACTCACCTCTTCAAATCAGAGTTTTTGAAGAAAGTTACTGTCACTTCCTTCATCCCACTGCAAAAACAAAAGAATCCATTATTGTATATTCTTTTATACTTGTTTACTTGCTTACTTTTTCTGTACTTAATTCCTTTGAGGTCTATAAAGTAGGTTGTAGACAAGGTTGCACGTGACTGAGAAGACTAAATTGCAGTCAAATGTTGAAAGCATGAGAGTGAATGGAAAACGACCCAAAATAAAAGATCCTATAAAGGACAGCCTGTGTGTTAAATCATGCAAAAACTAACTCTTACGCCTGTAACTTAGTTGGCACTGTGCACGTGTGTGTGCATGTGTGCGTGTTCATACTCTGCGTGAAGGAGCTCGATGTTCAAACATGAAGACATTTTCCCGATGAGATAGTCCACCGCTTCCAGAGAGCTGTTGTTTCGACCCAGCCTGCAATGTGCACACACACACACACACACACACACACACACACACACTCATATAAAACGCAACAAAATCATGAGATATTGTGGTTATTTAAAAATAGCATCTCATGTACTTACATTACTGAGACCAGTCTTGGTAGTTTGGTAAAAATATCAGCTAGGTGTTCGATCCCTCCGTCTTTCAGATTGTTGTCACTTAGACTGCAGCACAAAAACAAAAGCTCGGTGTTAAATTTTAGATATGCACCTAAAATATTTCACTATTATATAAGGTATCAGGAGTCAGCAACCAACAACAAAAATGATGTTGTGGGAAATTTACTTGATTTCAGTGATATCTGGACAGTTCTGTAGAGCAGAGGCCAAACTAGCTGCTCCTGTGGCAGTCAGACTGGCACCGCAAAACCTTGAGGACAAAATCAGTAAACAAAATTTAAACTACACCACTCTGTATAAGCTGGATATGAATAGAAGAGAGATTCAAAAGGCAGACTGTGGGGGGAAAAATACAGTAGGAAAAAAAAAAACTTTGAATCTTACTCGAGTTTTCTCAGGGTTTTGAATTTCGGCAAAATGGAGGACAACTTCTCAGCAAACTTGTCACCATACTTGCGGCTGTGAAAACTAGAGGCACACAATCAGCAAAAAAGACCATGTTTTATTCACAGTGAAACGAGCCTTAATGTTAGGCTGGAGGCTGAGATGCAAAGATTCCCCTAAAATATGCCCGATTTGTTAGGCACCCAAAAGGAATGAATCTGCTGGTAATTAACTTCTATATAGTTCATAGAATAATTGTTGATGCTGCTGCGTTTATATCACCAAATGTATTGTATATTTATCAGTTAAGAGCATGGATGTATAAAGAGAACTGGATACAGCATCAGAGGCGGGGCCCGTTCATTCCTATAAAAGTTGCTCAGTGGTGCATGAAGCCAAACAAGTTCGATCTTCGAGCTTCCACATCGTGCGCCCATAGAGCAAGCGCACTAGTGTTTCCTTTAACCCCGCCTCCCAACCGCTCAGTCTCAGACTCACTCAAATGAATTACATTTTAGGACATCGTGATTTAAAAAAGGGCTATTTAAGTGTTCATATTGGCTGGTTGAAGTACCTAAAAAAAAATTATCCGCTGATTTACAGATGTCTCTTTCACAATGTAAGTCTATGGGAAAAAGTTTCTTGGGGTCAGTGTGCATCACGTGACAGACCCGGAAGTTGTAATTTTGGCCATCATGTCAAATTAGCTTCAAAGACTGGCGCACTTGCTGGGGGTTAAGAGAGGGCCCTAAAGAGAGCATATTCTATCACCCCCTTGAGAGCTTCTGAGGCAACCTGCTGCTGGTATCGACTGGCTTGTTTCTGTCAATGTCCATGATTGATTCACGTGGAGACTTGCCCAAGCAAGACAAAAAGAGTTCTTCGCCTCACATGCCATGTACACCTAGCAACTTGCACTATGTATTTTACACTGGCAGTTTACATGACTGATGGTCTCCAACGAAGAGATAATCCCCCAAAGATTAATATAATATGAAATGTGGAGCAAATGTAGCTTCTGAAGCTATTTCAAATACAGATAAGAGTGGGTGTGTATATGCATGTGCTGATGCTATGTTTGTTTTACTTGTGTGAGTATTTGTGTGGACTTACCAGAGGTAGCGAATGTACTGACACCTGGGCAGGACATCTAAACACTCAGACTCCATTGAGCATGCTCCAAAGTCCAATCCGATGCCATTGTCACCTACTGAGTTAACTACAAAGGCCAGAGCATCAATGTCACTAGGTAATAGCCGGATGTTGCGCAGCTCCAGAGTTGGTCTCGTGCCCACAACCTGCTTAGCAAGTTGCTGGTCTTGGCTCTCCTGGACACAGTGGCAAAGCTCCAGTACCTATGAAGACGTAAGAAGGAAGGATCAGAGAATGCGTACAAAAAAAAAATTTGACATTTGCTTATCAGGATTCACATTAGTTCATATTCTACCTTTGGTCCAGTCAGGGTGTTGCTGTGACACAGCTTTTTTAGCAGCTTCAGAACGAGGGCTTGTCGTTTTTCGACCCAACTTTGGCCTCCTGTTCCACCAGAGGTTCTGGCTAATTGAACTAAGGCTGGAGTGCAGTGTGGGGAAGCCAGACCACATACATACAGGTGCAGGGAGTCAGTAAAGACTGTCCTCTGGTCTGATTTGGTCATCCAGCGAGTTTTCAGACTGAATCTGAGAGAGCAATGAGGAAGAGGATAGAGCAAAGTCAATATTTTGTTTGGATTAAGGGCATTTTCACACCTATAGTTCGTTTGCTCTGGTCTGAATCAGCTGATGAGTTTGTAAACTTGGAGCGTTTTCCCCTTGGTTTGGTTTCTTTTCACACAGAGAAAAATCCAAGCAAACTAAAATGCATCACTGCAAACCACATGAGAACGTTCACTCCGCTCATTGGTCAGATGTGTCTGGGGATGTTACACATGGTAACAGTAGGTGGTGGCATGCACCATTGATGTTGGTTTGTAGTCCGCCAGTAAAACCAAAGAAGAAAAAGAAATGGGTACTGTGTTGTGAACAGTTTGTGGGTTCTGCCGTATCCCAAAATGTAAAGCACACCTGGCTACAGGAGACGTTTAGCTCAAACTTGCAGAGTACACCATGTAGTTTGGTCGGATCGAGGTCGGATCACTTTCCCACCACAAACCAACTGCTCCAGAGTTCATTTGGAACCGGACCGAAACCACTTCTTCTAAAGGGTCTTGGTTGTTTTGTTCCGCACCCGAGTGTGATTACTGTGTTCGCACCTGCGAACCAAACGAACCACACTAACCGGGCAAACGCACCAGGTTACGTTTTAACCGAACCAAACAGGTTACGTGTGAAAACGTAAACTTAATTTATTCAACATTTAAAGGGTTTTTAACAGGGTTTTATAGCACCCTTTGGTGAAAAACACCCTCTTACACTGAAAAAATTTACTTGATTAATGTCCTGCAATGTGTTGATTAAATAAAGTGCAGACTTCAAGTAAGTCAGATAGTCTTGCCAACTTGTCTTTCACGTTGGGTTTTATTGTCATTTGAGCAACTAGTTGATTAGTAAAGTAGAAGCAACACACTCCCTCTACAAAGGAAATACTAGGAAGAACAAAAAAAAACAGATTACAGTTAATATAATTTACTGTATATGTGGCTATACATATATACTGAGTGACAGTGGTCACCTCCTGCTGTCATGTCTCACTGTCAGACCCCCACCCCTCCACACACACACACACACACACACACACACACACACTCTGCTGAATCCCCTTGAAATCCCCCTGAGCCTTCACTACTGTGATTGGACTATCCACTTTGAGTTGGCATCAGCATATTTCTTGCATCCATCTAGGGTAGAAGGTCAAACGTATCTCAATGCGCTCAACTTACATCTTGCTTCCATTGCAAGGTTATTCCTGGTATGAAGTGTGACTCTGTATGATCAAATTCTACAGCAACTCATCCGCACCTTGTGTCGTTACTCAGATAATCCAAACGTACCTCTGCACACTAATGATTTAGGTGAAATATAGTTTAGATGTAAACTCCATGATTGGTTTATATGGTGGAATATAACTAAGTACATTTACTCATGAAGAAATTTAAGGTACTTTACTTGATTATTCTACTTCATACTTCTACTCCACTTCATTTCAGAGGGAACTATTTAAAATTTTTAATTCAATGCATTTATTTGACAGCTTTAATTACTATTACTTTAAAAATGAAGAATTTTGCAAACAAAACATATGAAGAGTTTATAAAATATGATGCTTTGTTATAAATTAAACTACTGTACAAAACAATAGATACATAAACAGCAACATGATTTTACTGTTCAACTAATCTCTGTAAACAGATTCTGCATATTAACGCAGAATCTGTAGACAAGGGACAAGATGTGGTATCGGAAGCGTTCTGGTTTCTGTTTGTAGTCCATTTGTAGTCCGAGTAGTATTGACCAATCATGTTTGAGCGGGCTTTGGTTGCATGCAGATAAACAGTGGATAGCAAAAGAGGCAGAAAGTACTGGCTGAAATGCAATCTCAGAACCCACTGTCTGACGGCGATTTAGCTTTTTATCAAACTCGGAACCGCAGAGGTTAGCTTTTTAATAGCTTTTTTATTATTTATCTGCATTCAAACCGTAATCAGACAATCAGCCGATGAGTTCTGAGATTGCTAAACAGACTGTAAACAATGACAGGCGCATGCAAGAGGAAGTCTTGGCCCGGATATACGTAATCTGAATATCCGCCGGCTACACCTGAAGCCCTGAAACATTGGCTGAAATCGTTGTCAGACAATAGCCGATGGGTTCCCAGATTGCTGTTCAACCAACTACAACAGTAAAATTCTGCTTTTACATTAATGCATAAGTAATAATTATCTAATGATATAATATATAATAACATAACAGTCACAAGGGTCATTTTTCTGCATTGAGTACTTATTTTTGATACTTTAAGTACATTTTCCTGTTTATACTTTTACTTAAGTAACATTTTTTTCTTTTTTCTTTTAATGAAGTGTTTTTACAGTGTGGTATTAGTACTTTTACTTAAGTAAAGTCCTGAATACATCCTCCATCACTGATTAATTGATCTTGCAAGCTCAGTGCTCTATTTTAGTAGCACACAACAAGTTGGTGTTAACCTGATATGAAAAGAGCTTTTCCTGTCTCTTTGGTACCAGCACAGACCGTACAGCACAAACATGGGTGGACAGGTGCAAACAGACGGAGTGCCATTCAAATGAGACAGTGCAAAGCTAGGTGTTGGGTCGTACAGTACATGCTGCACTGTAAATATACATGTTATATATATATCTTTTTCCAGTACGTCACTCAGCTGATAATTTGGTGATTCTGTCAAGGGGCACAGACGAAATACTTAAAGGAGATGCCCAGCAATTGTGCAATAATGTTGTGTAATGTTAAAAAAAAAAAAGAGTTAATTGTAATTATAATTGATTCCATGCTCAGGACAGTGCACTTCTTACTGCGACTGCCATTAAATAGAGCCCACAGTTTCGCCCTTAGAAAGGTCGCCTGATCAACAGCTCTAGACTGCAGTCACCTTGAAATATAAAATATACACCATGTTCCTTTCCAGTTCCATTTGGCTTCTCTGAATTCAGTTCCCTACCTCTTCTTGAGCTGGTTGTCACTAACATCCCTACTGGTCATGATTCTGAGCGCAGCCAAAAACTCCTGCACTGTCAGATGGATGAAGCAGTAAAAGTTGACAAGCGTCCCATCCTCTCGTCTGAGCTCCTCCTGACAGGAAGACATGGACAAACGTGTCAGATGTCTGTAGCGAGATTACATCGTTATTTTTGTGTGAGGATGTGCAAGCAGAGAGGTGACCATAAATGTCAACACTACCATTATACAGTATATGAATTACAACTATAAATCCTGGTTTTGTTAACAAAGTAAAGGAGAAAGTAGACATTTTCCTTCCAGTTATCTATAGAAAGGTACAAAAGCTCATTTGAAGGAGCCAGGCCACATAATAAATGGAGCAGCCACTTACTAATCTCTATCTATTTCTGACAACCAATCCACGAAACCCCATCAACAATCAGGCAGCATAACTTCTCTCTTACTGTCACCTAACACGTATAAGCCTCACCATATTCTCATTTAGGCCAAATTGGTTTTAAATATTGCGCAGAGTTAATGCCAACGGTTGCACCCCACCCAAAAAAACACCCACAGATATGTAGAGAACATTCACAACCATGTCTGACCTGTGAGAAGAGGCCTGTCCTGACTGAAAACTCCAGAACATCCTGAGAAACGTCTTCCTTCATGAAGAGGATCTTGCCGTCCTCTAAGCTTTTCCAGGCCAGTTGAGTCAGCTCACACAACTCAGGTTGACTCAGAGCGGTCAGCGCGCTCACAGTGCTGCACAAAGGAAACAAACAAATAAATTTGCATTTCATCACTACTTAACTAGCAACAGCGTGTGCTGCATTGGTACATTATATACTCAAAGATCATGTGAAAGTGAATTACTGAATTGACACTGACAATGAACTAATACTAAAGTGCATTTATTAGCAAGGAATCCAGCTTTGCTCTTCTTTATTGAAATGTATACACTGTCAGTTATGTTACTGTGTGTTGTGTCAGTGTTGTGAAAAGGTGTTAACATGTTTAGTTTCTACTCAGCCTTCACCTCTGTGGAAATTTCGTGGTCTTTGGCGTGTCAGCTCTTCCTCTTTTATCATGGTCACGGCTCAAAAATGCACCAAGAACATTGAGGTAGACCTGGGTCAGGGTGGAGGGTATCTGGGCTTGTGTGGGAGGTTGCTGGGCTCTACTATTTGTTATTACATCCATCATTATGTCTTCACTTGCTTTTCTTCTTCCTTCTTGATCTCCCCTTTGTGCACCACTCCCTCCTCTACTACCCTCTTCTCCTCTCCCTCCTCCTGACATCTGTACTCCTTTTTCTTCTTTTTCTCTATCCCTTTTTCTTGTCTCACTTCCTCTTTCTTTCGGTATCTGCATCCTTCCTGCGTCTCCCCCTCCCAGCAGCAAATACTCCACACAGATGCAGCAGATGTTGCAGAGGGCAGGGAGGGATGACATGGCAAGGAGGTGTCGTGTGGAAAGGAGGAGATCCGCTGCCTGTAGCCCAAGAGCTGAGTGACCTTTGCAGTGGAGACGTAAGTTAGTTTTAAATTTAAGGTAGACCCACACAGGTGTTTTCACTTATTTTGCCTGATCAGACCTCTTCTATGACTGAGAAGGTGCGTTCACACTGAGCTCGATTGACTGACTCTCCTAGTTAGGAGACACATCAATTGTTTCAGAACTAGCTTTAACATATTTTGTTTGCCATTCCATACAAAAAGATAATTTTACAACAATTATGCCATAGCAATTACACATGAAATTTTTAAATGTAGCTCCCTTAAACTGATCCCCTGGAACTGGCTCTCCTAAATGGAATGCAGCCATCTTTGATGTTATTAATTTCACCTGTGCTTTTTGTCAAAATGTCTGCTGTGAAAAAGTTTTATTTGGTGTTGCACACTAAATATGCCCATAACATTGGATGACTTGCATGGTTAAAATCAATGCAATGTCTAAGACTGACTTTTAATTCCTAATAAGGTTTGGATCCTACACTTCCCATGACGCAACTCAACAATTTGAGCTGATCATCAGCGGTTATTTTCTCAAATTTTGGAAAGCTACATAACACATTTAAAACAGGTTTCAGAGGCTGGTCCTCCCAAAGATGAAGTAAAATTGGTGGAATTCCCCTTTATTATGTTTTACTATGTTTTGAACAGGGACTTGGAAATGAACACAAACCAAGTGAACCAAATAACAGACAACCAACTACACAACTCAGCATGCAGTAACATTATTAAGCATCAGTATGTCAAACTAGAATTGCAGTGTACATCCAGGCTATATTGAACTATCTCATGCATGTTTTCACCTTTTACTCCAAAGAAGCTGAGCACATACTCCTTGATGTCATGGCAGTCCCACCCCAGCAGCTGCCCCACTTTATCTGATATGCCCTCCACATCGATGATGTCACGTACGCGGCAGGTGACCACCACAGTACATCCTGGAAGAAGCTGACGATTTAACAACCCTGAGATGAGTTCTGCAACAGGCAGACGGTTTTCTGGGTCCAATAGTTCTCCCTGCACCTCTTGTCTGGCGAGTTTGCTGTGAAACTGGTCATAGCCGTCCAGCACCCAACAGCTTTGCTCTGGATTGGAAAGGAGGTAATCCACAATGGCTCTCTGCTCAAAACACAAAATATATGTAGAATATGTATTAGTTCACCTAGCTGAACTTAGATATACACCAGTGATTTGTTGCAATTGTTTAAAAACATTCAAATGTGATTTACTGGTAATACAAAAAAAAGACTGTATAGTCCTCTGACTATACTACATGGACAATCAATATTATTGAAGGCACGATTACCAATTTCATCACAATGTATTATGTGCTGGATTGATGTAAATGCACAGAAAGTAGCAGTAGAGTCCCTCCACTTCTAAAACCAAACCTATGCCTTCAGCCTGCAGCACTCTTCTACATAACTCCTGCTGCCATTCAGTCTGAATAACTTTTCTCCTGCTTTCACTTCTTATTTAGAATATGTTTTATTTCATTTTGATTAGAAGCAGAAAAATTTTGAAATTTGACCATCAGACCAACTCTTGGCTCTACTCAGCTTTATGAACACAGCCCCTTATGACCTGCCATTCAACCTGAGAGCAGTTTGAACATTGATTTCAGTACAGGACTGCTGTGTAAAATGCTACTTTCAAATTTAACATCAGAAAAGTCCTATACATATAACAACATAATAATTTATACATATACAATGGTATACACATCATAGCTGGTTGTAGTACTGATAGCATCCCATGGGAATGCTTGTTTTAATTATTTACTATTATTACTTAATTTCTTTTTAATGTCCTAACGTGGTCACTGTATGTGAGGTGGTGGTTCTTGTTGATTCTGTTTTGTGTGAGCTCACTGAACCAAACTCCTATGTTGAAACAATGTATGGAAGTATGGAATGAATGTTCTAGTATTGCTATCTGCGTACCTTTTCGTCGTCACCCGATTGTGGAGGGAGGTAGTGTCGGAACAGGAGCTCAGACAGGGAGAGAGGGCGGGACAGTAAGTTCAGTTGACGAAACTCTAGCAGGACAAAGAGGTAGGATGAAGGGATAGGGCCCTGCATGAGAAGGGAGAGAGAAGAGGGTAGAAACAAAGATAGGGAGGGAGAGAATCAAATAAAGACAATGAGAGAATGAACCAAGCAGAGGAGGAAAAGTTAAAGGGGAACTCCAGAGGTCTGGTGGTTCAGCTATTATTTATGCTTACATTTATTTAGCTGACTACCCAAAGCCATTGACAATAAGTGCCAACCATGTGAATACAATCCAAAAATTCCAAGAAACATGCAAATACATCAACTTCATCAAATATGCTGAACTGCTTCAAGTGCTACATTTAGAAACAATAAGAGGTAGAGAAAGAGATTTTTTGTGGGCCAAGGTGCAGTCAGATGAGTTTTCAGTCTGACTGGTAGCTGCTATGTATTTGTTTATGCTGCTCCACGGTTCAGATGCTCACAACGCTGGGTATTAAAAATAGCTTCCAGGTGACAGGTGAGAGTTGGATAACTCAAATAAAAGGGTGTTTAAAACGTATACATTTTTGTTATATTCCCCAAAGATCAGAGAATAATTTTTAGACAGTATGGTGCCACTTGTAGAATAACCCTCTACTGTTTCAGCTGGTTCTTCCCCTTTTCTTAATAATAAGAATAATAAAAATAATTTGATCAGCCCCGACACCAATTCAACAGAGTGGCACAGAACATCCCTGATAATGCAAATATCTATGTAAAGTAAATATTGAATGATGTGAAAAATGTAAACCTACTAGTCCGTGTGCCCACTGCTGTCCTAAACAAGACATCAGCAGAGTTTTTCCTGATCCAGACTGGCCAACGAGAACTGTCACCTTTCCTGCACATTCCTGGAGGAACGTCTCCAATGTCACTCTGGATTCCATAGACCCATAATCCCCATCAGGCTCTGGTTTTGGTGAAAAACATGTTTAGTTAGTGTACAGCAGACTATACGTATGCATGTAAGAAGTAATGTAATACAGACATGTAAGTCTGTATGACCAAGTCACACCATAGAAGATGTTTTTTTCACCCTTTTGATGTCCATTTTTCCACCTGCATGTAGAACACTGAAGCAGATTATTTGTGTATAATAAGAGGAAGAGGAAGCCACACCAACCTGGTGTTCTGCCTCCTCTGTCTGCTGAGCCAGGGGTTTGATCAGGTCTGTCCCTGCCTCTGTTTGCCACCCTTAGGCTGACCCACACATTCTCCAGCTGGACCTCCCTCACCAGGCGCTCACTGAGGCGCTCCCACCTCCTCAGCAGTAAACTCATCACTGCAGCAATGTACTGCTCCCAGTGGTCTGTGGGTAGAAGACATTATAAAACATTTACAACACATTATTTGAAAAGGGCAGAAAAGTTTGTTTTCCAGGGGAGGTAGTAAACAGCAGCCCTACTTTTAATATGCCACCCCACATTTTTTAACATTTGACTGGAGTTTCAACAGGCAATTTCCTGTTAAACGGACAATTTCCTGTTCTTGTGTAACGACACACACAAAGTTGTTTTAGAACAAGATACGACATTTTGAAATGTCACAGTACAAGATACAGGATTATTTGGTTTGATAAGGTCTGTCTATATATGTGTGTGTGTGTGTGTGTGTGTGTGTCTGCTACATAAAATGATTCATGGAATCCAAATCACCCACTGTGTATAAAAAAACTAAATCAGGTGATGGGCATTTACAGTACAGTGCACAGGGAGATGGTTCTTCGTTGTTCAAGTAATCCTGTTTACAGCACTAAACATGAAAAGTGGGTTAACCCTGGTAATTCAATACTCAGTAAAAGAAGTGTGCATATCTAAGATGCCTGGGTTATGCCCACAATTAACACATCACTTTGGAATGAAAACATCTCATTTCACTTTTGGTTTTTACTGTCTATGTCTTTTATGGGTACGTCTTGACTAGTTGCTCACCCAGCACACAGGCTACACCCAATTTTTTGTTTGACTCTTCCTGGTTTCTTCCATCTAACTCATGACAAATGTGATTTATTGTCTCTTTCTCTGACCCTGCCAGGCCACCCCATAGACTTTACATCGAAATGTCAAACACACAAAAAAAGTTTTACAAACATTAAATTGTTACAGATTCGTACAGATTTTGACATTTTTTAAATTCAAGCACTTTTCAAGCACTTTCAATGTACCTAAACCAAAATTTTCCAGACTCTCGAAGCCTTTATCATCAAATCTAATCTAAATTGTTACTATAAATGCCTGAGACAGCAAACAAATATGACGACAGGATCGTTTCATTTCAAATATTAAAGGATGTTTGGTTTACATGAGTGATTGTGTAGATGATGAAACACCAGATTATGTTGAAAATCAAGCATTTTTATATATTCCAATATATTCCAATTCAAGCATATTCCAAGCATTGAAAACAATGGTTAAAATTAAGTAATTTTCAAACGTTGAAGACTTTGTATGAAACCTGTTAAAAGTTGTTTTTTTTAAATCACAATACAAAAAGTAACAAAAGCCCTAGTGTGCTTTTTAACGTGTCCTGTTAGCTTTCTTTGGTGAAAATGCTTTTTTGAGTTTAGGAGATTTTTTTTTGTTACAGTACAGCAATTACCAGTAGGACAAACTGGCAGCAGACTAACTCTGCCACACTGTATCCAGTTCTCTTAATAAATCCGTGGACTTCAACCAGTGAATTGTCATTTGCCAGGCTAGCTTGTGCATGTGAATGTAGCTGCAGTGTAACAAGATTTGTTGTGTGTATGGTATACCAATTCGTGGGCGTTTGATGAGCTGCTGCTCTGAGGACGGCGGTGGCGACTTCTCATACGTTACACTGGGACCAGAAGAAATATCTAGAGTGCAGAAAAACACATACAAAACTACAGCACAGAAAGAATACTGGAAAATATCCCAAAAGACTAATGCAATGTCAAGTGCATGACAAGAATTTTGCACACATTGCATACTATTCTTAGGCCCTCATTTTTAGTTTCTAAATAATCTAGAGATGAAAAGAAAACAATCGAAGGAAATTACGGGGATTTCCAAAGTGAAACAAAAGAAAAAAGTCACAAGATTTACTAAATGATCGTCGTTGGTGAACAAACCACTGCTTCTCCCCACAGTTGCCTTTCATTTTCACTTTTCCACTTTAGTTAGTCAATAAGGCTATATCTGCTGTGGGGCGCTTCACCATAAATCAAATAAAGATTATGCAACAAATCCCGAGTAAAGAAACGCCTTTCACCTGAAAACACTCCAATGGATCACTAGCCTTTAACTTGTTTAATCTTCCAGGTGAGCCACATTTTATTTTGGGAGCTGCTTTGGGTATGCTCAGCATGCAAATACATGGCGGCAGCACAAAGTCAAACATGACTGAATGTGTGGTGGAAAAAGAAGGAAGCGTAAAGTTTAGTGAGCTGAAGAAATGTTGCCTTTTTAAATCATTAGCTGTATGGCAAGATGTGCATGCAAGTAAATAAAAGACCAAATTAATGGAAAACACCTGCATACTTTATACATATTTATCCATGCCAGTGCAGCCAGGCACAAACTAAACAATCCACTTTACATACATATACTATACACACACACACACACACACACACACACACACACAATCATACATATATATTTTCTCACACTTACAGAGACAGACATTAACAAACATTAACTACCTGTGGTTCTCAGAGACACTGGTTCTGTGGCTGGAGGCTGTATGGCATCAGCTGAGCAGTCAAACAGAAAGCCATACTGTTAGCCAGGCCAGCACAAAGACAAGCTTTACTATTATGAGCGAGTATCACTTATTATTCATTATTCCACTCCATGCAGTTGACAGAACAGAAAGCAGAGCATCTATGGCTTTATGGCAAATGACATGTAAATTAGGGCCGAAAATAATTTTGCAGCCTGCTATGCTTCCTAAAAATAAGTAATGAAAAATAAAAATCATTACGGTCATCGAAAATATTGCATGGTTTTAATCAAAGGGTGATTTCACACTGGTAACAAATACACAAGACATTTTTTCTTTCCAAGTTAAAGATTTCAGAGCGAGACGCTGCAGCCGTTGCAGCCCGTTCGCAGATGCCGGCAGAGGCCATCTACTGGACCAATTCCAAAACTTTTGGTAAGGCATTAGTCATTTAGACCCCAAAATTTGTAAAAGGTTTTAAAATACCAGTTTCCCTTGAAATTACCCTTTACAGCACGTACACATGAAATTAATTTTACATAATTTCTGTATTGTATAGACAGTCCTTACCACACTGAGCTATCTTTTCTCCTAAACCTTGAGATAGGCTATGTGTATGAGACTAAACACTAACTTTAATGACTTGTTAAAATGTAATGCCTGTAGGCCACTGGTCCACTGAAGTGAGTTTTTGGACTGTAGGTGACTGAGGATGCTCTCACATAGCAAACTGTGTAGTATAAACCTTCTAGCCAAGGACTAGCATCACTTGTCAACATTTGTAGCATGTTATACTCACTGTTTGCATATCCAGCCACTGACATGAGCCTCGATTCTAGGTGCATGGGGATGTTCTCACACAGGATGCACACGCTCTGAAGGAAGTTGCGACAATCTGCAGCGCTGGCCACCCTGAAGTGCTCCAACATGGCTTTGATGTGTTCTGTTCCTGCTGCTGCAGGAGAGGCCCGATGGTTGATGTTCCACCCGCCATCACTGGGCATCATTTGGCACAGCCGCATTATGACTGTGGGTGACTGACTGCTAAGGATGTGGAGCAGCTCTGAGGATTCTTGAGCCAAGACGGAGTTCACATTTTCGTTGTCAGGGTCGACCACCTCATCCATGGTCAGACTCCATCAGCTTATACACAAACAAGCAAACATGAACACAAGCACACGTATATACATTCACACAACAACGCGTCAAAGACAGCTAGAACTTAGGGAAAATGCCTATTTAAACTACTAGGGAGCCAGGTACAATTCTTATTGTTCCTATTAGTCAGGAAAATGTAAACATGTAAACACACAACATGCAAACATTTCACACACACACACATCAGAGGGAACCTGATGAACATCATCATCATCACACAGAAAGCCACAGTTTGCAAACTGGATGCAGGGGAGTAAATGGATGGACTTTTACTTATATAGCGCATTTCAACCGTTGAAATGGTTCCCAAAGCACTGTACAGTAACCTAAGCTTTTAACAGTAGTCTAATTCACCCAATCACACACCAATGGGGACACAGCTGCCATGCTGGCTTCCACCGGAGGCAACTTAGGGTTCAGTGTCTTGCGCAAGAACACTTCGACATGCGGACAGGAGGAGCCGTAATCGAACCACCAACCCCGGGGTTAATTGATAACCGCACTACCCTCTGTACCACAGCCGCCCCAGAGTAGACTAGTTCATTTCATATGCAGAAGCTAGACCCCGTTCTTTGCCTTCTTCAACCAGTTAATGGGACATTCAATTCAGTTTTATTTCAATTCAGTTTTATTTATATAGCGCCATATCATAACAACGTCATCTCAGGGCACTTTGTCATAAAGAGCAGGTCTAGACCGACTCCTTATGTGTACAGAGACCCAACAATTCCCACCAAGAGCAAGCACAAGCAACAGTGGCAAGGAAAAACTCCCTTTTAACAGGCAGAAACCTCGAGCAGAACCAGGCTCTGGGTGGGCGGTCATCTGCCTCGACCGGTTGGGTTGAGGTTGCTTTAACTTTATTCAAAGCCCGAGGTCATTTAAGGTAACGAGCCTCGCTTTGTGCTCAGTCTTCTGTCTGCAGCCAAACAGAAACAGGTTTTAGGCTGGACTAAACGGTGTTCCTGTTCGTTTAAAAGTTAATACTAATACTGAAATAGTTACACTAAATACTAAAACAAGCACTCACCAACAATTGCTGTCGTAGACCGCATCTCTCTGCAGCCAGGATGTCTTATTATTTAAAAAACGAAACCAAGGGCAGGGACAATACTTTTGGTTTCGTTTTTAGGCTACGCAGCAATTAAAATACGAATGACGGGCAGACAGTTGCTATGGACTGAGACAGACAATTATTAGCCTAGATATCGCGCTTGTTTTAGCTAATACATAATTTCAATGAGAAATGGTGGGATTTTGGCGGGGAGAGACATTTAGTAATATGACTGCAGTTCATAAATGATGAGTTCAGCTCTTTCTTTACACAGCAAGACAGAGGTGCACACACCCACAGTATGGCTCCTGTTTCTAAGGCAAACAAATGAACTTGGGTCAGACAATGCTTTGATTCCTACCGTATAATGGTCGTTATGGGGACAGATAGCCAAGTGAGTGAGTAAAGTGACTGAGTGGCTGTGTGCGTTACTTTCTGAATCCGAATCAGGTTTAATTTAATTTAACGCATTTTATGCATTAAATTAATTAATCGCAGCTAAGTGCAGAAAGCCACATCTTACTGTCTAACAGGCACATCTCACAGAGAGAGCAAGGAGGCACATGTTCAAGCACTGACTGGCAGTCTGCCAAGTGCCTTGTATACTAGGCTACTGCTTTGCTGAAGAGCCCCAATCCCTTCAGGATCCACTGCATGAGGTGTAGGAGACTCTTGAGCTATGGCTTAAATTGTGTAGCTATACAATATGACTTTATCCACCCATATGAATACACGGGCTACTTGTGACTATGATCTGATATTGAGCAGTTGATGACCAGTTGTTTTTATGATCCGCTGATTTGCCATGATCCAGAAAAAGAACTGGTGCCTGTCACAATTTATAGTCAATATCAAGTGTTTTATTATTTTAATTTACCTTAGAAGCAGATCTGTGTTCCCTGAGGAACACACTCTTGTTGTGGTGCTCCACAACAAAAATGGATCACCACAACTGAAGTCTAATTCTCAAACATGATGGGTAATTGCACTCTGTCTGCTCATTCCCTCTCTACCCACGGTGGGCGGCAGTCCCTTTTATGCTCATTTATTTCAGACACAAATAGATTATACCATGAGTGGTCAAAGCTTTTTCGACACTATGCTATCTTACTTTGGTACCTAATCAGCTGACTGGCTTTTTACATTGGCTTGTTTAAAGCAGTAGTCAGTTGTGGTCAAAACATTCTTTTGGTTTAATCAATGTATAGTCAACCAATCCAGGACGAGCCTTGCACCCTCCCACTCTTTAATGACATGCCCACTTCTTTCACCTCAACACAGCAACCTTTAAAACTGCTCAAATTACATGATGGTATATGATAGAGGGGCCCCCAACATATGCTCCTCACAGGAACATAACATGTGTTCCTCAGTGCACCCCAAGTTAGCTGACAACTGGCTCACGCTGACCACTAAATTAAACTCACTCTTTAATGTAGACTTTAATGTATCTTTAAGAAGACATCACTGATCTCGGAGAATGTTGAATTTACGTTTCAGGAGTGAGACATTCCTGTGAAATCATGTTATGTTAGTTTAGAAGACAATAATAAATGCAATTTAAAAAATGTAATTCAATAACATTTTTGCTTACTTAATGATTAAAACGATTACATAGTAAGTCATATCTGGGTACATTTACATGTGCACAATAAAGATATAAGACATAATCTCAAAAGAAAGAATATTCTGCTCAGCCATTTAAAAGCTTAAGAACTTTCCCAGGTTTTATTACAGTACCAGATACTGCAAAACAAATCCCAGAGTTTTCTCCCAGCACTCTTTTGCTGAGAACTCCACTGACTTTTAAAATATTAATAGTGAAATACTAGTGATGTTGTTGGGCAATATAACACGCTCATGGAATGAATCTTAAAGGTGTTTATAACTTAAGATGTGAAAGTGATAATACCACAGGTTCCTGTTGGATGTAATCATTTTTAATCACATTTGTTTTATATATGTATATATATATATATATATATATATATGAATTCAGTGATTCAAAAGCTGTTTACTTCAGGAAGCTATTTACTTCAGGTAGGGATTCTCCCGAATTGAAACACTCAGCTGTCCCTCTAACCATATTTGGCATGTTAGCCTCCTTCAAGCTTTGCTTTGCAAGCAAACCCGACTGAATATAAGGAGTCCCAGAAGAGCTTCAGAGTGTGTGGTAGAAGACCAGTGACGTTTCTGCTTCTGGTGAGGTTATCTATAATGCATTGCACCATTTAAATGTATTCCCTGTTTTAGAAATTAGTTTACAAAATCTAGTGTCATGTAAGAATGAAAATATATATGTATTATTATTCATTGCACTCTGAAACAAGATGAAATTTATATTTTCCTTGTAACTTTGCAAAATAATATGTGTAGGTGTAAGTTACATTTTTACAATTACTTTTATGGTTGTTTCCTGCTCTGACTAAAACATAATATTTTCAACAGGATTGTGGAATATAAGATTATTTTCACAAAGGGAAAGGGTAAGGTATGTACAACTTTTACCACTGATTACCCTTTTAACATATGTAAAAGTATTTTGTATGTTTAATCAGCGGGTGGCACGGTGCTGCAGTGGTTAGCCTTACAGCAAGGAGGTTCTGGGTTCGAACCTGCAGCCCAAATAGGATGGTTAAGAGTGTGGAGTTTGCATGTTCTCCCTGTACCTGCATGGGTTTGCTCCGGTTTCCTTACACAGCAGGAGATTAGGTTACGTAGCGACTCTAAGTTGCCCGTAGGTGTGAACGTGAGCGTGACTGGTTGTCTGTCTCAGTGATGGTGACCGTCTGAAGCATAAGCGGGTATAGCTAATGGATGGATGTTTAATCAGTAAGCTGACCAAATAACAGCTTAGGTTAATTGTAACAATTAGTCTGAAAGGCTGACACCAGACACTAGGCACTGTTTAATAACGTAACATAAAAAAAAACAGACAACATAAACATTAGTCTAACATTGCTATTGTTTGACTTGCTGCACAGACATAAGCTGCCACCATGAGCACAGACGCGGAGATGGCCGTTTATGGCAAAGCTGCCATTTACCTCCGTAAGCCAGAGAAGGAGAGAATTGAGGCTCAAAGCAAACCTTTTGATGCCAAGGCTGCCTGCTACGTGTGTGATGTCAAGGAGCTGTACTTGAAGGGAACAATCATCAAGAAAGATGGTGACAAAGTCACCGTCAAACTCCTGGACAGTAGTGAGGTTGGTATCATAAAGTCAGAGTCAACTGGGAATTCAATATGATCAGTTCTCACTGTGACAAATGTCCTGTTTCAGGAGAGGACAGTTAAAGAAGCTGAAGTCTTTCCAATGAACCCTCCCAAGTTCGACAAAATTGAGGACATGGTTATGATGACCCATCTCAATGAAGCTTCTGTCCTGTATAACCTCAAAGAGCGTTATGCAGCATGGATGATCTACGTAAGACAGATCTTCCTAATGAGAAANTAGAAATATTGAAAAATACTATACTTGTAGGAAACACACAGTTAACTGTTAAATCTCCATGATCACTTTCAGACCTACTCTGGATTGTTCTGTGCCACTGTAAACCCCTACAAGTGGCTCCCAGTGTACGATGCTGAAGTTGTAAGTGCCTATAGAGGCAAGAAGCGTATGGAGGCTCCACCCCACATCTTCTCTGTCTCTGACAACGCTTATCAGTTCATGCTTACTGGTAAGTCATTACCATACCAACGTAGAATATATCAGTATATGAGGATTCTGTTGCAGAAAAACATAGTTATTTCCTTTGTTTTCCATTTAACAGATAGGGAAAACCAGTCTGTCTTGATCACGTAAGTTTCACATTTGTTGACTTTGTTTAACATAGTCAAATATCTTGATCAAATTCTTATAAGTCTGTGTCTATACCTAGTGGAGAATCTGGTGCTGGAAAGACTGTGAACACAAAGCGTGTCATCCAGTACTTTGCAACCATCTCAGTTGGTGGAGATAAGAATGTCAAGAGGGACACATCAAAGGTGGGATTATGTTACTGTATGATGATTACAATTCAGTGTTCTTTAAGTATGGAATATTTTTCCAGGGGGAAATATAGTCAATTTCTGATATCAATTCCTGGATTATAGGGGTCACTGGAGGATCAGATTATTGCAGCCAATCCCCTGCTGGAGGCCTATGGTAATGCCAAAACTGTGAGGAATGACAACTCTTCTCGTTTTGTAAGTATGGAGGGATTTCTACACATGAGAGAGTTCTTGTTACAGATTGCCCATATGCAGGGACGTTAAAAATTCCTTTGTTCCAAACAGGGTAAATTCATCAGAATCCATTTCGGCACAACTGGCAAACTGGCTAGTGCTGATATTGAGACATGTAAGTAACAATCCTCATTGTACATATAAATGACTGAGAATTGGCCAGGCTGTGACTTATGAACAACATTTCTAGATCTGCTGGAGAAGTCTAGAGTGACATTCCAGCTTCCTGATGAAAGAGGCTACCACATCTTCTACCAGATGATGACCAACCACAAACCTGAGCTGATTGGTAATGACATTGAGTTGTTGCACAATGTTAAACCTTTTTACAGTTTTCATATAAAACTATTTATTGAGCTTGTCACCCTTTCTTGATCTCCAGAAATGTCACTCATCACAACCAACCCCTACGACTTCCCCATGTGTAGCCAGGGTCAGATCACTGTGGCCAGCATTGATGACAAAGTTGAGCTGGAAGCCACTGATGTGAGTGATCTTCACTTCAAAATATTTTTAGATATTTTGTGCATTAAATGCAACATTAAAACTACATTTTCTAAAGAGGAATTATGTTGTGTGTGGACACCTCTTTTGAACACAGAATGCTATTGATATCCTGGGCTTCACTAATGAAGAGAAGATGAGCATTTACAAGATGACTGGTGCTGTGCTCCACCATGGTAACATGAAGTTCAAGCAGAAGCAGCGTGAGGAGCAGGCTGAGCCTGATGGCACAGAGGGTGAGTATTAAAGACCAGTTCAGAGTGAATATCTTGGGAACAACAGTGGAAAGGTTCTTTATAAGACTGGTTTCTGTTATATCATGATGGAGAATCACGGTCACATTCTGTTTGTACTAAGTGTAAATCACTGAACTATTTTCAGAGGCTGACAAGGTTGCTTACTTGCTGGGTCTGAACTCCGCTGACATGCTGAAGGCTCTGTGCTATCCCAGAGTGAAGGTCGGAAATGAGTTTGTCACCAAGGGACAGACTGTACCTCAGGTAATTGAGATATACTGGTATCATTTTCTTGTTTTCATTTACATGTAGTACATGTGTATTTACATTAGGAAAAAGAAAACTGACTGAAGTTTGTTAGTCCCTCTTAGGTTTGTAACATCAGATGTAGTGTGCAAGTATTTTTTTTGTTTTTACAAATTTGTTGTATGTTAACAAATGACTACAAGAAAAATATGTTTTGATTCTTTGTCTCATTTACCTCATTCTAAAAAGTTCAGAATACCAGTAACCCAGAGCTGTACAAATTGGTGGAATAACTTTAATTTGATCACATCCTTGTTTTTATTCAGGTGATGAACTCAGTACCTGCCCTGGCCAAGTCTATCTATGAGAGGATGTTCTTGTGGATGGTCATCCGTATCAACCAGATGTTGGACACTAAACAGCAAAGGCAGTACTTCATTGGTGTCCTGGATATTGCTGGCTTTGAAATCTTTGATGTAA
>LKNJ01005071.1:0-26014 GCA_002120245.1 Maccullochella peelii | reverse complement strand
GAAGAAGAAGAAGAAACAGCAGAATAATAAAGAACAGGATAACAATAGTGTGAATGCTGAATCAGCATTCCCACTAAATAGCATCCAGGACTGGCTTCCAAAGTACACGGTGAATGTGTCGTGAATGAGGCTTTGTTTTTAACAAAACCTGTAACCCCACAAACTAATGTTGGTAGTGAATGCTCCTTGTCTTTGGAAGTAATGCTAGCTTACTACTGTAGGTAGTTAGCCGGACATGCTAACGCATGTTGCAGCTTATATTAGAGCAGATAAAAACACAGTTTAATCCATTAATTACACTTTTGCTCTTGTTTTGGTTTTATAAAGGCTACAAAAAAGGCACCATCTTCCAAACTCTTTAAATGCAGAGTATTGCTCTTACAGCCCCAATCCATATTTAACACAGTGCTGCCAACTCTCACGCTTCTGGCGTGAGACACACGCTTTCACGTTCAGTCTCACGCTACCCAAACAATTCTCACGCCAAAACACTGTGACAGCAACAGAGATGAACAGGCGAACGTACGTACCGTTGGTTATGTAGTGCAACCCCATTCTATGAGTATGGGCTCTTGTGATATGTGCGGGATGCTTATCGCTGTGTTGGACAGCTGTTCTGGCAGAAAACCCTGCGCCAGAGCCTAGAAGGAGTTCAAGCAAGCCAGTGAATGAGTGAGTGTTCATATTTGGCTGAGTGAGTGAAAGAGTGTGTGTTCATGTATATATTTGGCTAAGTGAGTATGTGTGGTCACGTGTAGATTTGTCTGCGCGTGTGTGTGTGTGTTCATGTATTGGCTATGTGTCTGGAGTAGGACAGGTTCTTGTGTCAGAGTCGGGCTATATCCTTAAATCTTAGAATATAAGGTCCTGCTCCCGCCACATGTGTAAGGTGCACACTTTTTAAAACCCTGATGGTGAAGTGAGTCAAACTATGTGCACGTGATAAAGTGCACGTGCACGTATGCGTGATTAAGCCCATGGGCCATGGCATCAAAATCTCACTCCAGCCAAATACCCAAAGTTGGCAACCCTGTTTAACATAATGTGCTGCATACATACAAACTGGCTACACAGTATATTCAAAGCACTTCAAAATAGCAGGCCCTTTGAACATTTTTATGCAGCAATCAGCTTCACCCTCAGTTTCATTGCTTATCATGCAGGCCCACTGCTGAAACGGGTTCACCTGAAAAGCAGCCAAAAGCCGAGACCCATCAGCGAGAGTGGAGATTCTGATGGGTCGCATCTCTGTTTTCCTCTCCTGTATCCCTAGTTGTGCTTACAGCCTCTTTTTCCCTTTGGGACACAAAAATATTAACTTTCAGCCTGGTGTGGCTGCCAACTTCCTGCACCTAACGGCGCATCCTGTCCATCACAGGAACCGCTTTAGACGGAGTTCTGGCAGCGTGAGCAAGGAGTTGCTCCTTCTGGGTTTTTTTTGGTCAGTCACCTAATGGACTCATTTACATGTTACGCAGAACCTGTAGAATTGTTTACTCTGACTACACAGACGTGGAGTTTTATTGTAAAAACAGGGGACCACTCTTCCATTAATGTGTGATTGCACAGTACTGTAGACTTTTACTCCCTCGCTTTCTAAGACTGCAGTTATCTAGTATTAAATTAAAGAGGTGCTTGCATCCACATTGGCTGCAGGAGCTGTTTTCTTCGATGTGGGCAAGAAGTACGGGGTTGCCTCTTCGTATATTGACTCTCTGCCTTTAAATAATTAAACGCTCAAGAACCGTTATCCTCTCCCTCTGCTTGCTTGGGTCACCATCTTGAGCAAACTGGATTTTCACATACAGCCTTATGCACACTGAAAAGGCAATGAGAGGGAAATAGTCTTCGATACATTGACCTGACTATTAACTTTCGAGCATTTGTGAGCAACACATTCCAAGACTTGTTGCACCAGCTTGTCTTAACCTTGACAATGACCTCACTTTTATCTGCACTCCCTGTTCGCCAGTCAACAGTCTTTTCATGAAGCCTGAAACATCTGTTGTTCCATTTTAGAAATCCACTTAGTCATCTCACGCGAAAATATACAAATAGAAGTGGATAAGGCTCCAGCAGTGTTTTGCTGTCATCAACCCACCACAATGAATCAGGTTCAACAGTTAATGGGATTTGGCAACTTCTACATACAAAAAAATAAAAGCAAAAATAAAGAGCTACCTGTAGGCCGCCAGGAATTAAATACAAAAAGATGCCTTTTTATCTTCTGTACTTGCTCTAAAATACAAGGACAGAAGCAATAAGAACACACAAAACAGGCTCTTTACAGAAGCAGTTTTCTGTCGATTTTAATTCATTTTTAAGATCCCCATTATGACAGACGACAACACTCTTAGAACAGCAATATCTAGTGGAAGAGCAATTATTGGTAAAATTCCTCATAGCACCCCAAAAGTCTAAAGCAGAACTTGCCAGCGGTGTTCCAGGATGGAGAGTTCATTTTAAAGGCGTAGAAAATGATGAGATTTCAAGAGCGTGGATACGGCAATAAGACGATCACTAAATCCTATAAAACAGGGCTTTATTGCTAAAGATAACTGTAACTACAACCCAACCCAAACCACACCACTGATCTTATTATATGCAGTCTGTAATGTTCCCCTTTGGCTAATAAAATAAAATAGATCATGCTCTGAAATTGGCATTGACATGTACTTAAGCTACATAATACTTTGAAAGAGAAAAGCCCGTCATTGCAAGCTCCATGACAGTTTGGTGCCTGTGTTTTTCCACTTTAGGTGTGGTTAGTTAGGCTTAATGTCTGTTTTCTTGGATATATTCAGGTTTATTTATGCAGGTTTTAAGATGGAGGACAAACATAAACATAAAGCACCAAAAAAGCGTATGATAAAGAGAAACAGCGGGTTGGAGACAGACAGAGAGATGGGGACATACACCAACAGAAAGACAGACAGATCAGAAGACAGATAGGACTGGGAGACACTGGCAGACAGAGCGATATGTGTGTGTGTGTGTGTGTGTGTGTGTGTGTCTTTATGCCCCAGCTGAGCCTCGGCAGAGATGTGGCACAGAGGCCAAGTTAAATGGGGAGGGGAGATTAAAGGCAGTGCCGGGGCCTGCAGCCTCTGTATTCAATCACCGCTCTCCCCCACACCTCAGCCTGCATGCTGATCAAGCCGCAGTGAAAGGAGCCATGCACCCTGCCACTCCCATACACAAGTGCACAGACTGCCCACTTGTGCTGTTATGATATCAGATTTTTACTTATCAAAAAAATATCTGCTTAATGACAGCATCTCAACTTCATGTTAATAATATTAAATATTTATCTTTAACATTATTTATAAGTACTCTTAGTATTTCATTGCCAAATTGAAAAGCACTACAGCTTAAGTTGGATTTAAGCTTGTGTGTCGAGGTGTTCCGGTGGTCCCGCTGTAGGTGCTTCTGGAGTAGGAACAGATTTATTTAGAATTCAGTGTAAAATTTCACCTGTTGATATCTTCAGTTTTACATCCTGGCGGTTATGTGGGAGAGTCTGACTATCTTTATAATGCTGATCTGAGGTTATTACTGCCACTTTGCCATGTTATTTTGGTGATATGAACATTGCTAATTGACATTTAACTGTAACGTCAGGGCGACGCTTCACCTGTTTAATGCTGCTCTGAAATCTGCCATACTGTGCTCTCACAGTGTACAATATTTTGCCACACAGCTGAACTGTGAACTGCCATTTAAGCATGAAAAGTAATTGGTAGATGTCGCTACAGGTGAAATGTTTATCCAGTTATATAACTGCAATTACAGCAATTTGTGTACAGCAGTTGTGTGGATGTGTTAATTACAGTAGGTGAGGAGAGGACGTCTTTGTTTTAGCACTTATGATATTCTACAGTATCTGAACATGCAGGTTAACACATGCTAAAAATTCCAGGATCCCGCATCTATTTTTCCTTGGAAACAGGAACAGATTATGGCAAGACTTCCCAAAAAATACCGGATGTCAATCTCCAGGATTGACCACTAGTGTTATGTACTATCAGGCCATGTCATGCATAAATTATATACATGAAGTAACTATCTTTACATTGCTTTATTCATTTTGAAACAGAGCGACAGATCAGAGGGGAGAAAGTTTGCAGTGGAAATGGCTTTTCAATATCACAAAATGTACGTTAGTCAGGGTTTGTACAAAGTCTTGAAAGTTTGGAAAATGCTTCATTTTAACAGTTATGTTTTCAAGGTGAGGAGTAGGCTTGAAGTTGAATATACTCCTTGAAAAAATGCTTAATTTTCAACATGATCCAGTGTTTCATCATCGACATAATCACTCATGTAAACCAAAAATCTTTTAATATCTGAAATTAAACTATCCTAGCATCATATTTGTTTGGTGTCTCCTGGCAATTACAGTAACAATTTAGATGTGATGATAAAGGCTTCGAGAGTGTGGACATTTTTGGATTAGGTACCTTGAAAGTGCTTGAATTTTACTCTTATAAAGCTGTATGAACCCTGGTTTGTCTTGCATTAACAAGATAAAGAGGAAATGCCTGAGTCTTACTACCCACAGTCTCTGCTGGAGAAAACACGAGCAGCTCAACCTGAGCAATCGCAGTTATCATGGTCTGTAGTCCCTCGTAGCCCCAAGCAGCAGTTACATTTTTGAAGAGCTGCACCTCAGCTCTGTCAGTGCCTCCAGCAGAGCTGCAGAGCCTCTGTGACAACCTGATGCAGAAACATAAGTCCATTACTCTTTCTATGCTGGTGACTGTGAGGTGGGAATAAAGACTTTCCTTCTCAAAAAAAAAAAGCTTTGTTCAACTGATATTTTGCTGGCAAAGAGCCGGAGAGGTTGTAAATTGTGAATGTCCTGCCCCCCTGCTGAGTGCCTCTTTGTGTGTGTCAGTGAGAGAATAAATGGAAGATGGAGAGAGAGCAGGAAAGAACTATTTTTTGAGAAAAATAAAACGCAAATACAAAGAAAGCAAGTTTTAAAAATAAAATGGCAACTGCTATTCACCTACACATGAGAGAATCCATGCACACACAAGTAAGTTCACACACAACCTCTCACACACGCACTTGCGGATGCTTTATTATAGATTTTCACACATTCGACTCCAGCCGGCTCTGATCAGGAGCTTAACACGGTCTGACATACCTTGCTTCTATCCCCCACGGGTGCAGAAAGAGAGGAATTATTGGACTTTCACACGTTCACCCAGGGGTCTTTATTCTGCGAAATCATAGCAACATTTAAGGGACTTCACCTTATCATCATTGCCCTGTTGTGATGTATCCTCTGGGAGAGGAAAATGTGCTTAATTGCAGTAGTGAAGTGACACTGGTATTCGTGTGTGTTTATGCACATATGCTTTCCTGTGTTACCAAGGGTTACTGGGGTCATTTGTTTTCCCTTTTCTCCCGCAGTTTTAATTGATGATCATTCATTGTTTCACACCAACACTCTGTTATTAAGCAGAGTTCATTATTCTAAAACACTAACGCTGGGGAAAAGGGCGTCTCATGGGAAAACACCATTCTTTACGTGCTTTATACAAGGTCACAGTAGGAAAAAGGGGCCCTAGCTTCATTATGAAAACCCTATTAAGCTACACTGGAACACAATTGAATTGAATTTATTTTAATCACAAGTCAATTTAACAGAAAAAAACATGCATTAGGTTGATAAGAATGTGTTTCAAAGCCTCTGTATTCTGAATGCAGTTGAACGAAAGTATGGGTATCCTGGGACCTTAGTAAGATGGTGAGGTCTCCCATCTGGGGCTGCTGTTATTGATGAACTGCTTGTACTAAAAAATCTCAGAAAGCAGTACAAAAGGACTATTGCAAGTTCCCAGAGTCCACGGTAATGTTCTTAAATTGCTTGTTTTGGCCAAATAACAGTTCCAACCCCAAAGATTTAAAAATTAAAAAGGTATTATATAACAGAAAAACGTTACAATAAAAAAAACTTGAACCAAAAAAAAACTTAGCATTTTTTTCTTGATAATTGTTTATACTTTTTTTTTTTTTTACAATCAAGTGATCATTTCGGCGCTACTCTCACCACTAATGAAGATGTCTTTTACACATCCATCCACCACTAGCTAATGAATATCAGAAATGACAGAAAATAGGTTTTAACAAAACAAAACAAAAAGTCTACAGCCATGTCAGCAGCTCTGCATTGCTGCTGAATGCTAACATCAGCATACTAACATGCGCTGCATGTCAATGCTAAGTATGATGTTTACCATATTCTCCATCTTAGTTTTATGTGTTAGCATGCTAACATTTGCTAATTAGCATTTAACACAGTGTAGCTAAGGGTCATGCATTGGAAAAATTAAAACTGAAGCTCTGTATTATCCTGTTTGCTTGATAGGAGCAGATAATTATTTGTAGAAAGCAGTACGTGTAGGAAGCAGAGGAGGTTTAGTTGTAGCTGTGGTTGCATGGCAACATTCACTCAGCTAATATATGTGTGTGCCCATGTACAGAGACAGGGAGAGAGATCCAGGTCTATCTTGTGGTTGTATTTTGCATTTATATGCTGCATTTGTGCTTATATTCTTTAATAAGTGCATGTGTTTATGTTCTAGTGTGTGTGTGTGTGTGTGTGTGTGTGTGTGTGTGTGTGTGTGTGTGTGTGTTAGTGCTTCTGTGTGATGGCTGCTTGCCCAAGCAGTTTAGGGAAAAAAAGGGAAAAAAAGGAAAATCAAATCAGGTCCACAAAGCAAGCGAAGCGCTCAGACAAGCTTGCTTCACCCAAAATAGATCGGCCAGACCACAGTTCTCTCTTTCTCTCCCTCTCCTCTCGTCATGATGAGAGAGTGCCCCCAATGAGAATTGTCTTCAGAACTTTCTCTGACTCATGGCAGGGTATTAATAATTTCAAAGCTAGCTTTATGATGAGTTTTTGGTCACTCTGTCAGTGTTGGAGGGGGAAATTAATGTCTACTGTAAGTTGAGGCAGTCTGAAAGGAGTTCAGTTCTTTCTAACAGTAATCTACTGCACAATGCAAGATGGTGGAACATTATCTGTAGCTTTTTTTTTCCTCTTTCATTTAATCACAATTTTTTCCAGTGTAGGTATTAGCTTTGTTTAAATGTAGAGTTAGAGCTAGTCAAAGAGTAAAGTTCAAGACATCTGTAGCACTCAAGCAAGAAGTAAGAAGTTATTTTATGTTTTAAACAGATACTATACTTACAGTATATCACTCATATCTGTCAGTTCAGTATGAACCTAGAGCCAGCAGCCGGTTAGCTTAGCTTAGCTTAGCTTAAAGAGTGGAAACAGGGGGAAACAGCCTGGCTCTGTTCAAAGGTAACAAAACCCACTTTCCACCACCTCCAGGTCTCATTAATTAACACATTATATCTAATTTGTTTGATGTTTTGTCACACAGAGCCTGGCTGGCTGAGTCCCCGTGTTTCCAGTCTCCATGCTAGCTTAGCTAACCAGCTGCTGGCTCCAGCTTCAAATTGAACAGACAGATACCAGAGTGGCAATCTACCCATCTGACTCGGCAAGAAAGCGAATAAGCATATTATCACACAATCCCTTCAAGACTATGTACGTTGCAGGAAACGTGTGGCCCTCTTACCACTCTGTATAAATCATTTAACCACTGTGCTCACTGACAATCATTCATCAGTTGTAACCTGATCAGAATTTATTAAAATCATCAACCATTTTTGTTCATCCAACTGGAACATCATTTTTCACACCGGTAAAAATCAAGGACATACTGTACCCTCTTCAAACTGCTTTCAATTAACATCAAGGTCCTGACTCCGAATAAATTGAAGTCCAAGTAAGTGGCCAGCTTCATTGTTTCTGGACCTCGGTCTACTCCTGCTCAAGTGGAGGTTGTTTTGGAGATTTCGTTCAGGCCCTACGTCAGCCGACTGCTCTTTTACCTAAAACTGTAATTTCGTCCACCACATGCTGTTCAGCTGGCTCTTCCAGCCTCTGATTAGGCTTGTTAAAAGGCTTCATTTAAAAACTAGCCCGCCAGGCCTCAGGGTAGAGGGATGACATCAAGTTTCTACTAATGCAGCGTTTGGATCCAAAATGGGATTTCAGACTCACAGTCTTGGCGCCGGACTCTCCTCTCTCATTCCAAACAGCTGTAGCCGGCTGGAGTGATATAGCATTTTAGTCTGGCAATGTCTAACATGTACACACACAAATGCACACTCTGTCCTCTCTAGCAGAACAGATGTGATGCTAGTTTCCAGCTACATCAAGCTGCCGTGTAGTGTTTCTGGGTTAAGTGGAGAATATGTGGAAAAGGAATTTCTTTGTAAGCAAGGCTTAAGCCATTACATGCATCATTTTGATGTTTAGAAAAGAGCATGTCCGTGTCTTGGCATCCTTATATTTCATATTGCCTCACAGCCAAACAAACACACAGGAGTCATTCGGCTCCTCAGAGGCACCATGGCAACCTTGTTTGCTCGATACACAAATCAATATGTTATATTTCAGCATTTAATGTTCTTCACTATACACTGCATATTTTTAGCCCTGCTTGCGAGATCGCAGTGCTCTAAGGACGCCGATGTCAGATGCTTGGTTGGCTCAAACCGCTTGGTCTGGCTGAGTGCAAGAAGCAGCATGAGCTGCTAGCATGGATTTTAAACTCTTGTTTTGTTGCTAAATTGCAAATGCATCTGTAATCCCATTGGACATTAGACATGAAGCAGAAACAAAACAGCAAAGACAAACTAGGAAAACATGCAGGCCAGGACGCCAACATTTACAAAATGGTTAGCTAACGTTAACATATCATTATCAAGAGCAATACAGTGTGTGGGTGTAACATTAACTTTACTTTCAATTTAAAAATTCATAGGCTATTGGTAGGAATGAGTGCAAGAACAGTTAAGGAACAGTTCAGCATTAGTGTTATGCATTGTTTTAGCAGACGCTCTCAAAATAAACCTAGCCTCCTAAAATAAAAAAAATAAAAACAAATTAGTTTTTTCAGTGCTTTTTTTAGTCTAAACTAAAATGTCTAACAATAATCAAATGTCTGAAATGTGACTGAAACTAGTATGTATTTTAATCAGAAGACTGATCTAATATTAAATCAAAAAATAACACCGCCAGTATCAGCTGAAAGCAAATACATTACTCCCACTCAAAATACATATAATTTATTGCTTCAGACCTGCGCTGTTTATTTACAATCAGCTAACATTTCTTTGCTATTTTTTGGATGGGAGCCCTCATCTTTCTTACGTATGCTGCCACAAATCTTACTGTAAAAATGAGGGCTAATTAAAATCTCATTCTGTTAGACTGCACTTCAGTATCGTCAGTAAATTTCATGGCAGAACGCATTTTTGTGACGAAATTCGAAGGGCACTCAGAAATACTTTGGAAATAGCTGTTTCTTGTGCAGCACAGTATGCAATCCCAGCATGACTCCAGCACACTGCAGATTTTCAAAGGACAAAAAAGACTATACCTACCCCTCCTACCAAGCCTAAACCACACATTTTATAAATATCTAAGCATTTGATTCAGCAGACTGAGACTCTAAGAAGCAGCTTTTAGTTGTATTGGGATCTCTTGAACGGCAAAACAAGAATAATTCTAAAAAATGAATGGAAAAAAAGCCTCTTGGAAAAAAAACATGCTCTCAGACATCTAGGAGTAGAGGAGGAAAAAAAGCAATGTCTCCCTGCGTTGTTGTAGCTGTGCTGGACATTTATCAAATGGCAGAGCAATTGTAATGTGCTGAGGAGCGGGAGGAGAAATAATAAAGCATAGGAGCATGTCAATAACATTACGTTGTATTAAGCCATACGCTCTGCCACATGAATCCATCTTCTGCCACAGTCGGAGCTTTCATTTCACTCTAGGGTGGCCACATACATTTTAATCAGCCATTTGGCTGGCCAAGCTGACAACTGCTCGACAACAGAAGCTGATAAGGGTGATGATAAATCATAACGCTACTGGTACAAGCTCTGGGTTTGTTTCTGCAGACACCTGCCAGTTTTAGATTTTTCCCACTATTCATGAGGCTATTCCAGGAAATAGGATTACTGTTTCCTCTCTTCACAGTCCAATTTCTTCACAGGGTGACTGTGAAGACATTTGACTACATCTTGCATATTTGCATGTGTAAAAAGTATGTGAAAAATACTATGCAAACTTAATTCTGAGCAAAAGTACAGAAGTTATTTCTTTGGGACCAAATGTGTAGCTTTCTGGAAACTGCCTTGTTGGAGCTGTGAATCCTGTAATATTTTTTAACCTTTTCTGCAGGTCCCTCCCGGCCAACAAAAAAAGGAACACTTTCTTGTGTTGGGGAGGTTTGGTTCACTTAGTTTTGTTTGCTTTGTTTGTTTAGTTTTGATATGTTTAAGAGAGGCAATGTACGTGGTATCCCTGGCACTGCGCTCTGGAGGCTGAGCCACAGGGACGCTTGGAGCAATTTGTTTTAGAAAAGAAGGAATGGAGTCGACTCCTGCTTTACTGGGGGACTGAGACCAGCTTGTCCTCAAGTTCTCTCACATACTATTTGGGAAGACTGCAAAACACCTAGAATACTTGCAGCTGAAACCAACTTCTTTAAAACTCTAATACTCTTTAGCATTTCTCTACGGACTGATGTCTCTATCATCTCAAATACCTGAGATTCACACCTGAAATATTAAACGTATGAATGGCACATTCTGTTAATCCTGTGTGGGGAACTTGAATTGAGAGTCAAGACTAGATAAATGTATTCCTCAGGGTAGTAGCACTAGCTTTTTAAGCCACACTAGCAGCATGGCTACAGGGATGATAATGTTGATCTGTTGGTTGGTTGATCGGTTGGTCAGTCGGTCCACCACTTTGGTCCATACTGAAATATCTCAACAACTATTGGATGGATTGCTATGAAATTTGGTACAGGCATTCATGGTCCTCAGAGGATAACTCCTACTGACTTTGGTGATCCCCTGACCTTTCATCTAGCTCCACCAGCAGGTCAGGGTTTTCATTTATCCAGTGAACTATCTCAACATCAACTGGATGATTTGGCACCAAACTTATGTACAGATATGCATGGTTCCCTGAGGATGTATCCTTAGGACTTTGGTGATCCTGACTTTTCCCCTGACACCACCCTAAGGTTGACATTTGTGGGATTGAGGGAAATGTCTCACTGGTTTGGAGTGAAATTATTGGAGGGATTGCCATGACATTCATGTTCCTCTCAGGATGAATTGTAATAACTTTGGTGATCCCTTAATTCATCATCTAGCACCATCATCAGGTCAAGTTATTTGTCCAATACTTTTATGACCAAATACCTTCCCATCAGCCTCAGCTGTACTTTGTAATTAGTGTTAAATAAGAAATATTAACATGCTAACACGGTAAACTTAAAGTGTGAACACGGTAAACATTATACCTGCTAAACATCAGCAAGTTAGCAATGTCACTGTAAGCATTTTAGCATGCTAACATCAGCATTTAGCTTTAAGCACCAGCCTTGCAGAGCCGTTAGCATGGATGTAGATTTTCTGTCTTGAATAATCATGAATTTTACCAGACTCTATGACGCATGCTAGATCAAACACAAATTGCAGTTGTTGCACTTGTTGAAAACTTAAATTATTTCAGCCTTATCAGTATCATTATATTATTCATGTATGGTCATGTGCCTTGCAAAGTAGTTCAACAACAATGTGGCCCTTATCATTGTGGATGTCACCTGCTGAAACATTTCAATTCAATTTATATGTGAAGAATTTTCCTCAAACTTATCTTCAACATGGACCTACATACACAATGCCAGCACATAATGTATGTTGCAACTGAAATGTTTCATGAGGCAGAGCACGATTATTTTTATACTGGGTTTAAAATTAGAAGATTCTTTATCGTCCCCATATAGAAGTCAGTGCAGCTGTATAGAAGGCAATATACAGTACATGACAATGCAAGCCAACAACATGAAAATGTAATTAATTCAGTTTCCTGGCAGTTACAGCTGTGACAGTAAAAGCAAGGCCCCTGTCTGGTGAAATGTAGGAAATTAATGAGCTCTTTCGACTCAAGAAAGAAGAACAACAGAGAATTGTAACGTCAAACCAACCACAGTATTTGAGCTTGTTGACGTCACACATGGTACCTCTGTGCCACAGCAATGTGCGCGATTACATAAGACATCCAAACAGTCTGTTTGGCTTCTTGCAGTGGAAGAGTACCAAAGGAGAAGGAACTGACAAAGAGAGAAAGCAGAAAGAAGGCAGCGAGGAGATGTTCTTCAGAGATGGTGGGTGGGGTAGGATGCAGGAAGTAAACGCGCGCACATACACACATGAACAGATTTGCATTCGCACACACAGGAGCTTACGTCATCACCTAGAGAAGACAAAAGAGTTGCAAGAGGGAGTTAAGTGAGAAGGCATGAAGGAGAGAGGAGCAAAGAAATGTAAAAGAAGAAAAGAGGATGGAGGAAGAGTAGGAAAGCAGTGGAAAGGAGTGGGGGGTTTGGTCTTGATCTCCCAAGTACAAAAGATATAGCAGATTGGATTTTGTTGGCATGCATTGCATCTTTCTGCACATCTAATCACTTCTCCTGTCTTCTTAGTAGAGTTGTATTTATAGATACATGCATATACATACCACCCATGTACAGCTAGAGTAGTCACACTACAGTAGAGATAGAGATGGCTAAAGATTAGTGGTCTTGAACATTGCGAACACATCTGATGTTGAATTAATTGGCAACTTTTAGTCAGTATGTTTACTTTTAAATACACAACCTAATTTTGCTCTTAACACCTTCATTTTTTTTATTATTTTCAACATAAAAATAAATATTATTAGTATTAATAAGGAAGTAAAAAATTAACCAGAATAATAAGCAACTTGTCACTATCCAGTGAAAACCATATCCTTTGAATTTTTTTGGAATAAACTGAAAGAATGTGTGTTCCTTCATGTGCTGAAAAAAATCCTGTTTCTTCAGCTAAATACACAATTTAAAAACCCATTGCATTATCTGAAAATGCATTGTCACAAAGCTGAAAACAGGGCAGCGTTTCTTTGCTCATGAAAAGCTGACATTTTGGAGATACGTGGTTTTCACAGGCCAGCAATGTAAGCTAAGCTTGAGTCGGGGTAGAATTAGGTATTCTCATGATATGCGTGCATGTCCATATAAGTGTAAGTGTCTGTGTGTGTGTCTGGCAGTAAGTCTATGTGTGGGAAAGTAGATTGGTGCATAAGTTAAAACGTGTGTCATATTCATGAAATGAACATGTATTGGGGCTGTACAGCTAAGAGAATGTTTTTTTGTGAACTGGAAAATTGATAAGTCGAGTTGTTTTTCAATAGGTGGTTACTGGAATGTTTAAATCTCTTATGGTATGCAAGGAATAGCTGCCTTTCGACATGACAAATCTGCACTTGAATGAGACATAACCAACACTGTGACTCCGTTGCCCCTGTGGTGTCATCTTTTCTGTGTTTTTTTCTCTTTTTTTTTTTCGTCTGTACCTGAGATAGTTTTGGAACTTGGCTCCCCTTACAGGTCTGGTAGACCCTCTGATCACCAGTACAGATAATCAACTAAATATTATTTGTTTGATTATATGGTACTGTTCTGTGCCCCACCATACCCATCTATCCCCACCCACCCACTATGTTATGTGTTTTTGTGGTAGTTTATCGGTGCATTGTTAGTGTTAGTGTATCAATTTTGTTCCTCAAAACATTCACACAAAAAAAGCAAGACTAAACCGAAAATAAAAGAAATGTAAGAGAAAATGAAGAAAAGTTACAAGGGGTGAAAATAAATTGATATATAAATGAATAAGAATGGGAATTACAGGCCAACTTCATAAAGTTTGAAATTTTTTTTGTTGCCCTAAAAGATACTTTATGGTAACCTTTAAAACGGCAATACTGTATGCACACAGACATTTTCTCCATATGTGGCCATGGCCACCACACGTACCTGTGTGTGGATGAATCCTGATAGATCGCCATTACCCTGGGTGTGACCCCTCGCAGCTCAGTTCATTAAGCCAGCTGCCCAAGTGTTCGGAACTCAAGTCCAGATTTAATCACAACTTCCAACCTCTTGCCAATCACAATTAGATCCTGATAAGCCTCTCCAGGATGGCACCCGAGGGCCTCCACACACAGACAAAGGTTAATTTGCGAGCAGCAAGGGCCCGGCTACAAGGCCAAAGGTCACCTGATTGAATACATGGAGGATGCGTGTGTGTAAGATGGTGGAGGGGGGGGGCCTTGGCAGCAATTACAAAGTTCATCAGTATTCATGCGTTTCATTCATGGCTAATGGGTACATTACCTTCAAAGAGGTGTGCTGATAGGATGTGGCCCTAAATGGGAAATAGCTTGTGGGTAATCTTTAGGTAGCTGAAATTTAAAACTAATTTCTTTACCATTGTCTTAAAGTCCCATCATGCATGCAGTTACATCTGTGAGCGGCTCAGTACCACTGCAGTGTTCCTCTGTCGGCTTCTGAGCAATTCCACTGAAACTGTTCAGGGTTAAGGAGCTTGGGTTTGTCAAACCTTAAAGAACCCATGTCTCTTCTGAGACAAATGTGAAACTTTCAAAATGGTATCCCCACTGCATATCCAATGTGGTTAAAGTCAGTTAAAGTAAAGTTTTTTAAAAATGGGATCAGATTGTTTGATGTCTTTCTCATCTTCCACCTGGTCATTAAAGTGAGACTACTATATTTTTGAAAGATAAAATAACAAAATCCTGCTCCCAGAAAAGAAAAGTTGAATTCATGAGGAATAAAACACCCCATTACTCTATTCAGTACACTCAGGGGTTTTGCTGTTAGCCTTACTTGGCCTGGTATGACCAGTAGTTAATGGTGGCTAATATTAGCTAATGATATAGCTAACTAGTTTGTTGTAAATGTTAGCTAGCTGACCTTTATGACTCTACATGTTAATATGTCACAGATAAACATTCCAATGGTTTTATCACAAAAGTAAAACGAGAAACTAACTCTAAGAGAATCTTGAAAAATGAACGGAAATTATCCCGTAAATGCCGCTTGTGGCCACAATGGCCACCGTTCAGCAAATGTTACATAGTCTTGCTTTTAAGCGGATAGGCTGTGTCTAAATTGTTATATTATATATTCAAAACTAGAATGAATGTCCTAGCCATGTATTAAAGTTTTGCTGTAGATAAATACATGAACAATTACAGTACATTTGTGTCAGTGGTTCCAGTGAGACCCACTCCCTTGCTCCGTTCGAATTTGGAAATGTTTGTGCCGTGCCGTGCCAATTAAGCTACAAAGGATTATGAAAAATAACACAGCTAACACCACTGAACATGTGACAGATTACAAATTTAACAGAAGAGACAGACTAGTTTATTTTGCCCTGTTTATGATTTCATCTCTCTGACCTCGCATTCTGTGGTGCAATGTCATTTCCAGGCCAGCTGGCAGCGGGGACATGTGAGATTGTGACGCTGGACAGGGACAGCAGCCAACCACGGCGGACCATCGCCAGGCAGACGGCCCGCTGCGCCTGTAAGAAGGGCCAGATCGCTGGAACTACAAGAGCCAGACCCGCCTGCGTGGACGGTAAGAGGGGGGGGGCTCACTTCAATGAAAACCACTCAAACATGAACACGTTTTTCCTGAGGCATGTCTGACTTTTACATTGAATCATGTTGGTGTTGAAGCACATGAAGAAAATCTAGTGTAAAATTCAGCCATATCAAAGTGTTGAATCATGTCATCAGTCACTGGGCAGTTAGGGTTTGGCGGTTTTTAAATAGGGGCTTAAGGTGGATAAACCTACAATGTGGAGCAAAGTGGATCACAGGGATGTCTTTGTGATGTTAGTAAAGCCTGCGACAAATCAATTTACAGTTGAATCATTTTTTAAAAAGTGGCTGCAGGGGGGTTTCTAAATCCCCCACCAACAGATGGGCTTATATTTCATGGAATAGTGACACTATTTGTGGAATATTTGTGTCTGTTTCAGCACAGTTAGAGTTGCTTTTGTAAGATTATTATCATTGTTAGAGCTGAATTAATTAGTCGATTGACAGAAAATGAATTGCAACTATTTTGACAGTAGATTAATCACTTGTCTTTTTTTTTATTTATGTAAAAATGCCAAAAACCTCACTGCTTCCATTTTCTCAAATGTGAATATGTGCTTGTTTTCTGAGCCTGCAGTGATTTGGGATTTGGACTGTTAGTCGGGCAAAACAAGCAATTTGAAGTTGTCCCCTTGGGCTCTAGGAAACTGAAATGGACATTTTTCAATATTTTCTGAAATAAAATAAAGCCGAAATTATCATTTTCATGCACATTTACACACATTTTAACCATCACTTAATAGATTTTTAGAAAAAGATTAATTTCTTTGTAAAATCTAAACAGCAGAAATCCACTCCCACACTCTGTCAATAGTTAATTATAATTAATTTAAATAACTTTTAATTAAGCATTGAATATTTGGTCAAGTGGGAGCTATTACGTGAACTTACCATAAGTTAATTGTTGTTACTTGGATACATCACATATTCTCCTACACACTTGTCTAAATACAGGTGTGAAAAGTTGTGTAAACTTTCTTTCTAAATTTTCTCAGCCCATAAAGGAACACTTCATTGTTAAGTTTTATAGAAAAATTCAAAATCACCAAATTTGAAGATACATGGTTTTCACAGGATAGCAATGAAGAGAAGTGAGAATTAAAAAACAATGTTTTACTTTGTGTACAGTGAAGAGGAAGAGTCTCATTAGTTAGTAGTAGCCATGGCTTCCTCATGGGGAAGAAGCTTGAGCCATTTCTCTGTTTACCATTTTGCCTCCATGACAGCTCAATGAATTTTAAGAAATCTGAAGGTGGGACTCTGGGTTTTCTTACATCTCTTTATGACATCTTCATTGCTGTCCCTATGCCTCGTAGGGTGCTTGTCACGGAGTCTCTCCCTCACATGATGTGGCCTCTAGCCTGGGGAGGGAGGCGAGGTTATGTGGGCAGGTGAAGGCAGGATAAACAGCTCTGTTAGTTCAGAAAGACCTGCAGTGAACTGTACCTTTTGGATGTCTTGTTTTGCCTGTGATTCAACTGTGCCTTCACAGTTGTGTCTCTGATTGGAGGAGCTGCCTATCCTCAGCGCGCTGTTTGACTGGTTTTACCTGCTGATCATACGAGGACGAGGCTTTCCACCGTGTGTGAGCGGACAAGAGGCTTATACCTATTTGTGCTGCAGCCACAGATGAACATGACATTGGACATTTGACCTTTCTCCAAATTCAATTTCTCCCTTCAGACCAAACTGAGATTTGTGCGCTTCGTCTGAGTCCTGTAAAGACGAATCTGATCTTGCAGACATGCCCACCTGCACTGTGGAGTCGCTTTGCTGTCCTTACGCATGCCTCTTTTGCTAGTGAATAAGTTGTATGGATGTTGCATAAATCCACAGTATCCAGATAGTATCAGGAGGCATTTGTCACAACGTGGGCTCCATGGAGCACTGTGGCATTTTGTGTGGGCTCGATTTTTCTGAAGAGAGCTTAGGCTTATCAGCTGACTTTTTAGAAACCTGCGCAGGTGGATGGCAATTGTTGAGGTTTGCAGTACAAACTGGACCAAAAAATAAATAGATAAAATAAACCTGAAAATTATACTCATATAGTTGTTATGCCAATATAGAGAGAGATGTATGTAAATATATAGAATAATGATAATAAAATGTACTACTGCTACTAGTGCTGTCGTGAACGTAGGGCAAGGCAAGTTCATTTGCTTTGGCAAAAGCCATTCCTTGGCATAATGCATTGAAAACATAAAAAAAATGAAGGAAATGCAGCATAAAACGTTAAAATGCAAATCAAAATGTTAAATACCATTTTAAAAGAAACTGAAGAGATAAAACAGAGAAATAGGTACTAAATGGGTAAAGATGTATGTGCAAGGTGGATAATGATGATGGAGAACATGAGAGCTTTTAATTTGAAATTAATTAATAGAATAATAGATTAAAGTCAAAGTTGGGGCAAGTCTTATATCCTCTGTAAGTTTGTCCTAGCTCTGCGGTGCATAGTAACAAAAAGCTGCTTCTCCATGTTCATTTGGACTCAGCAGAATGCTGCCAGATGACCTGAGAGGCCCAGAGGGTTCATATGGTAATAAGACAGTCAGAGATGTATGTTGGTCCTTTAGGGTACTGAGAAATGTATAGATAAGCAGCAGTGATTTAAACTCTATTGTATGACACACTGGAAGCCAGAGTGGTGGTCTTTGTTAGGACGAATTGAAGTCATTACAAATGACATGTAATATATTGTGGCTGCAGTCTTATTCTTTTATTGTTTTTTATTACTTGCCTAAAATACACAATCTGTCATTTAACATTACATTACCAAATAATCAGACAATACAAGGAACTCTAAATATCATATTCAGTTTTATTTGACATTGCTTATGATCATAATCATTCCCAATGAATATTTTAATTTGAAATTCAAGTATTGGGCATAAGTGGCTTGGTGGTTATTTGTACGCAGCAAGGAGGTATTAGGATTGGATTTCGACCAGCTGGGTGTTCCTGTTTACTCCCACAGCTCAGAGACTCAGAGAAGTCAACTGGAGACTGTACAGTAGATTATTCGTAGGTGTGAATGTAAGCAGGACTACTATCTGTATGTAATCAATGCAATGAGCTGGCCTACTGTCCAGCTTTGGACACTAATGGATATGGAAAGTATACTGTATGAGTGTATATATATTTTTAAATCTACAAGGCCACATAAAGTTTTATATTTGACACTGTATTTATTACATTATTATTCCATAATCAGAGGTGTAGCGGTGCATATGTACAGATATACAGCGTAAACCCACCTCTGTGCAGGAGGATTTACCATATACTGGAAAAAATTTAAATGAACATGCAGCCAGTCATGCTACAATTTTTAATGAAATCTATGGTGTTAACTGCAAATGGGAGACTTGTGTTCCCTGAATTTAGCTTTAAAGGCAGAACCTTCTTCCAGGCAGTGTACCAACCTGGGCGAAGAGAAGAGCTTTCTTCAGGATAAACTCAAGGAACAAAAGTCTCTTCCCTTGCCACCATTTCGTAGCCAGCAAGCATGAAATGGATGATGAGTTAAAATACTAGTAGCTAGCTAATCGTGCACACACACAACTACAAATATGAAGCAAACATGCTACAGCACAGTATGAAAGGTAACAAGCATTTGGTATTTATGGTATTTGTACTTGAGTATTTCCATTTTCTGCTACTTTATACTTTATAATTGACTTTTTTAACTAAATATATTCAGCTACTAGTTACTTTGCAGATAAAGATTTAGTTTACCTACCAAGACGCCACTACACCACTGTGCATAATACAGTATTTAAAGTTTAATTTAATATTTGTTTTTGAGAAGAACATATGCACACACTGTACATGCATGTACACAGAGACACTTCTGTGTGTGCTTACTTTTCTATGTCAGATTCTAATTTACCATTTCCTCCCATATTGTCACATTGCTGCCTATCAAAAAGACAAATCCACGTGCACACACCTTTATTGCTGTTCATATTACAAAATCCCACAGCTTGATATTATTGCCACGCAAATCTGAGACGCTTGTCTCCACAAATGCAGTCTTATTTGTTTATTCAGACTCGGACTCTGCTCACTTTGGGGACATCGAAAGAGAGCGGGAGCAAGAGGTGGAGAGAGAGAAAGCTGACATAAAAGACCCCAAACGCCACAAATGGGGTTTCAATCAGTTTTAATATACTTGAGTCCTTGAGGTCTGCTCTCTGTTGTAATATTCCTTTGCCTTGGCTGACACGATCAGTGTCCTTCATGCCTCAGACTCTGCATCCCCATCCAATGCAGGATAATCCATAGCTCCATCAGCGGTCTCACCTGGCTTCCAGAACAGTGTGTGGTAATGAAAACGGAGAGAGTGCTGTAGTGCCGTTGAACCTGAAGAGTCATCTCTTTGTTGTTGTGCATTTCCCATCTTCCAGTTGCTCTGTGTGTGTTTATTACTTTTGAGGAGGTGAAAATGGGAGATAAGCCGACGACATGATAAGCTTTGCGTAGCTGCGCTGTTTGATGTGCGGGTCCATAAGGAATAAAAAGCAAAACAAAACCTCCAAGAATCACATCTCTGCAGCATGAAATACTGTCTCTCTCTCTGACCCTTCCTCTTTCTCCAATTCTTATTGTTCCCTCTCTCTGCTTCTGCTCTATTCCCTTTTTCTCTCCCTCTCTACTGTATGTCTTCAATGGCATTTGAGGCCCAAATCGCAGCCTAGTGTTGCATAAGTGCACCCTCTCCTGTCTGCAATTCCATGCTCTTGAGCCTTTTTACCTCTGTGCTTGATGACTTTTAAGAGAGCTGTTACTGATTCTTATTAGGAGGGTGAGAGACCGAGACAGACTATTAGAGAGAAACAGAGTTACCTACCTGTGCTGGCTGCAGGAAAGAGTGACAGAGCTGCAGAAGGGGGGAAATTCCAGAGACTTAGAGGAGCTTGTTGAGGGTCACTGGTTGTGTCGGTGATAGCTCAGCAGGGAGTCCCTGCCTGAGGTGAATGTGTTTGTGTTTGGTCTCCTTTTGCAGGGATGTTGACATTGATGAAAGCCTCAAAGGTGACCAATTTTGAGAGGCTCAAGCCTGCAGGTAATACTTTAAAAAAAAACAGTGTGTGCATGCTAGATTGTGTGCAAAAAAGACAAAGAATGATACACTAACACATTGGTGGAAAAAAAACAAAATGCATATACTCAAGTACTCTACTATACTTAAGTATATTTTGAGGTATTTGTAGTTTACTGGCAGCCGAAAATGACGCCATGAGAGCTGTGGGAGTGAGCCAAAACAGTAAAGATGCGGGCTGGAAAACCAAAACAATGAGCTGAAAAACACTAAAATGCTCTGTAAAGCCGAGGGAGGGGAGCTGCAGATTCGGGTGATAATTCTTTGTAGTTTCATCACTATCGCTATCACCCCTTTCGCATTGTCACTTGATACATTGGTAATAGAATAATATAACATCAATTAATGCAGCTTTAAAGGCTTATTTTCTTTAATATAAGTGAAAATTTGACAGTTTAGTAGGAATACTCCAACAGTTTAATTTTAAAATTTTAATTCTTGTGCAGGAACCTGTCAGACTCTCCTTTTTAGAGCTTTTTTTTTTTTTTTAAGAACAATTTGATTTAAAAGTAAGGTTGAATACTGTTTTCTTCAGCACTGATTTTTCACTTGTTTTAAGAAAATAAGGTTTTTAGGACATAATTATATTCAGAAAAGTCTTCATGAAATTGGAGGTTTTGCAGGTTAACTGCCCAACAGTATATAGAATAGTTAAACAGTAAAAGACTACTTACAAATGAATGCATCAGTAATAATAATCGTACAATATGATATACAGTATGTATGTATAATACAACACCATCAAAGGAGCCCTTTTGTCTGTAGAATGAGTACTTTTACTTTTGATACTAAGTGCATTTTGCAGACAATATTTTTGTAAGCTTTTGAATGCAGGACTTTGACTTGTAATGGTGTATTTTCACAGAGTGGTATTGCTATGTTTAAGGATCTAAGTACTTCTTCCACCACTGCTAACACGTAACCTGCAGTGTCATATCTATAAAGCTGCATTGCAAGCTATAAAAATTACACTCACCCCCGCTAGATGCACATCCCTGGGCAGCTTGCATATGAGGAATTGTTGCAGTGAATCAGGCAGTGATAGAGACAACAGTATGCGTCAGGCTCAGTCTCTGGGCTATTAGACAGTACCAGAGCTCCAATCATACTGCATCAGCCCACTGGTTTGATTTGATCCAGGGAGGAAGGGAGGGGGCCGCGGTCTGTTGGGGAAACATGTCATGTCAGCTCCGGCAGCCAGTTAGCAAGCTAGCCGCTACCACAGCGCTGTCCAGAGGGACCAGGACTGGAAAAGACGGTCCAGTGGTGAATCTGTAATGTCGCTCCTTCTCTCTATTTTGTCTTTCTCTTGACCCTTTTCTCTCTTTCTGTTTCACATACACACACGTACAGTGCAGACTGAAGACAGATGACCACGGGCTGCGGCCTTGTCAAAGGGAGAGGCGGGGGAGAGAGGGCAGGCAGATGGGAACCGCAGCCTGAGGTGGGTTGCTTCTCCTTGGGTGTGCTGGTTTGGAGGCTGTAGCCTCTAAACTGGAGCGGGACACAAATCACATGGCGCTTTTTATATACCGATCACACCCAGGATGCGCAACTCTCCCTGTGTGTCTCTTTTGCATCCTGTCTTTCCTTATTCGCACTGGTGCCGTTGACGAAATGCCTTTTTTTTCATTCAAAAAATCCCCAATTTATATTTCAGTATTGCAAAAATATCCAATTTGGAATGATTATAGATTTTTCAGATGCATTTTGATTGCTTTTCTTGTGTTAAAATAGATTGTCTGCCATTATAATCTTAGTATCATGTGCCAAACAGTTTTGCTAGCTAAAATCTTTGTTTAGTTTTTTTCCTATATCAGAAATCATTTTGTAAAAAGTGCAATTGTGCCCAAATAGTATATTTTATTCATTTTTGCATCGGCCTGATGTAAAATGAGCCAGTATCTGTGTTGTATTATGGGAGGTGTGAATCATCTATCAGCATCCTGCTGCCTTTCTTGTTGGGAAATGCATTCACCAAATATCTTCTACCGAAATAACTGCAGTTATTTGGTTATAGAAGCAGAAAACAGAACAAAAAAGACAGGGCAATATATGATATAGTAGACAAAATAACAAAACAAAACAATTTGAAATGGCTGCAACTGACTGATTTTAGGGTTATACTGAAGGCAAAAAGTAAAAATGTTCACTATGCTGATGGGACACTGTGACATTAAACCTGATGGTATAGGTTAAAAATAAAAACACAATTTCTGGAAGGAAGAAATCTATTTTATATTCCCTTTGTGAATTAGGTCAGAGAATAAATTGTTAGAGTGAGATGAAGAAAGGTCTGGCTGTGCTTCCAGGCAGTGATATTTAAAGATTGCATTTTTACTACTAGGTTTTTCATTTAAGAACTTTAGGAACTCCATGCACTCAAGTTATGTTGTATCGTTTAAAAGCCAAAATTAGTTTAACTTTTTTTATAATCAGCTAGTTTTTACATGTAGGTTTTTGTCCATTTCCAGTGGTGGGCATTTCTTTTCTTTTTTTTTTTTTTTACAAATTAAGTAGGTAGCATAATAATTGGGGGAATATAAAATAGTATTTGCAGAAACAAAATTGGTTTAAGTTATAGTTTAGTTTCGTGGCTTTATTTCTTTGTAGATTTTCCTTTTTTACACATCACATCACATAAGCAAGTCATCTGGCAACATTCCCTTACACAGTTTTTTTTAAAGCGACAGGATCACTCAGAAACTTGGAACAAAAAGTGTTGAGTGAGTGTTAGAAAAAGCAACTTTTTCCATTGCTAATTTCTACACACCCTGAACATTATTGAGACAACTTGCAACTGTCGAGCCATTGTCTGTACACGGTGCAAGAGAGGATGAGAACCAAAGTACCAAACGAGTGTCTGTATGTTTTTAAAAAAAATTATTATTATTATTCTTTTCTCTTTTTTGGGTCCTCTGAATTTTTGGAAATATTAATGCGGCGCTCTCTCTCTCCAGAGTGACTGGTATCAAAACAGCTTCTTTGTGGGTTTACACACACAGAAAGACTGAGCCAGTTTGTGTTTTGCAGTATGACAAGCAGAAATATAATACAAAGAAGGCTTGTGTTTTCCCCGTAGGGTGAAAAAGCTGATGAGTGGTGCACATTAGCATAGAAATAATGCAAAGTGTCGTGCTCTGGCTTTCATTCTGTGACAGAGTTACAGTTTTCCATCCATTAACCTTGCATTATGTTGCTTTGTAGCCTCCCTCCCTGCTGAATTCCTCAATGAGGAAAATCCATTTTCACAGTTCTTTAAAGAACGACCTGTTTTTTAAATCACAACATAAACTGTATGTACACACTGAATGTATATATTACTGGCGACACATACTTTTTTTTAATCAAATACCTTAATCAAAAACACTTTGATTACATTTATTCTGAAATTCACTTTCACATACATCAACATCCACAAATAAGGTTGAGGTTTTGTAATTCTCCAAATTGTTGCCACTATGCCTGCACACACTTTAAATGGCCGATAACTGAGCTAAAGTATTACCTCATGTCTTACTTTGATACCCGCGATCATTTTAGCAAAAACGGATTGCTGCCATTTTTTTTTCTTCCAAAATGATGGATGTGAATGCAGCCAAAGATGAAGAAGTAGTCCACCGGATGTGTGTGTGTGTGAGAGTAATTCCATATGCATACATTGACTGTAAATATTTAATATCTCAGATGATATAGCTCATACAGATGCCATAACGCATTCAGGCGAGCCGTTATGCTCTCTCTTAATGAAGCTGCATTATCCGCATATCCCTTCTGCCCGGAAACCCGTTGCACTCTGCATTCATAAATCTGCAGGCGCAAGGTGATGAAGTGGACCCAGGTGTTCCAAGGTTCTGAGTTGATGATAACGTCAGAGGTTATTGATGCCCCATTGTTGTGCATCTTGCTCTCTGTGTTTTATTATAATTAATCTGGGTCGAATGAGAAAGGGGCCAGTAAAGTTCTCTTGAAAAGTGCTTGATAAGCACATGTGAATATAATGAAAAGCAGTCACATTAAAAATGCTACCTGTGTTTACCTGAAGCTTTCAGTCACTTTAGCTCTTCTTTTCCCTGCTCTTTTCATGCTCTGCTTTTGTTCTGACGCAGAAAGTTGGTGTTACCCAAGCAACAGTGAGTCACCTGTGATTTTGTGCTGTAGGGGAAAAAAAAAATAATTTTTGTCTAATTCTTGTGCTGATTCAATGCCAAATGATTCAGCTGAAGATCAACTCTGTACTAAGTGTTGTATGAAGAGGGATGTTGGCTCAGTAGATTGACTTCATGCGCTGCGTCTGGCTTTCAAATGAGCCATCAGGCTCTTGTGTTGAAGTATTACGGAGCTCTTCAGCCTCTCAGGAAGGCCAGCACACCAATCACTTGGTAAGCCCATCACAGTCATCCTAACATCTCAGCCTTATAAATCTTCAAGAGCTAATGTTTCAGCTCGACTGTCACTCACTCCCCCGCCTGTTTTTACATCCTCTTAGAACACAGACTCACATAAATTGAGACTTTGCATATATGTACTTACACATAAATCAGCACGTGAATACATAAAAAAGGCAGCTTCTCTCCCTTTTGCTCTCATTTTGTTTTTTTCTCTTCATGTCTTCATCTCTGACACCACCCTCTTCAGCAGCTGAGGGCTGCGAGGGGGGCCGGCGCAGCCTTTTTGGCTCCGCACACCCACGGCACACCTTCCTAAACGCTTGCCGCCTGTCCTCCCTGTTTCCCACAAGCCCGCTCACTGGCGCTGCCGTGGTTGATGGTCCGTGCTGTCGCCCTCTCCACCTCGCTGGTCTAATTAGGAGAGAAAGGTTCCTCCACTGTGAATGCATGTCCAAGGGGCTATGTCTGTTCGCGAGGCTACGGGCTATGAACAATTAATTAATAATAACTGCTTCTACGGACCCCCTCAGGGCCGAGGCTACAATTTACAGCAGGAGGGCAGCATCAAGTAGCCTTAACTATTGCTGAAACGTGGTTTCATAACTGTTAAATTATCTATCTGTAAGATCCCTTTTCTTTTATCTTGGTGACCCGTAGTTTAGATGTTTTTGTACTGCGTGTTAATCCAATGTTTCTTTACATGTCACTCTTTCCTTGTGTCATGGCGGCTGTTGTTGCTCATGCTAACAACACTTCTCTTCTTTCCTACAACTCGCTGTGGCTGATGCACATCATTTTCTGTGCAGCATAGAAGAAACTGTAAAAACTAAACCTGAAGAGTAAACCAGTACACAGAAAGAATATACAGTGCATCCGGAAAGTATTCACAGCGCTTCACGT
>LKNJ01005070.1:0-26067 GCA_002120245.1 Maccullochella peelii | reverse complement strand
TTTGAGTGGAGGGGGGCTTTAATAACTGATGGGAATGGGGTGGACAAGATATTTTACTGCAGGTTCAGCTCCTCATCACTTTACCCAGCTTTCTCTTAACAGAGTCACAAAATGGTGCATATTAACAGTAGCATGTATGGGACCACTACATTACCTGTGTGTGCTGTGACCATCTTGGCACTCATGAGCACACTGTCTCCACACAGCGCCTCCACCTTGGCCTGGTACTGTTGGCATGGCAGCAGGCCCCCCACAGTGTAGTTGGTAATGAGCGTGGTGCCCTGCAGCGCCCCCTCGTGGTAGACTCTGAACATGGAGATGGTCGAGGTCTTCCTCACTTCCCAGCTCAGGGTGTAGTTATCGGGGCCAATCGATGTCTGATGCAAGGCCTCGATGCTGGAGTGAACTGAGCAGCAGAGAGGGGATTATGTTAAGCACTGTAGTCTTTTCTTAAGGACCCTTCACAGTTACAAACATCAGCAAACTCAAGTCAATTAAAAAAGGTTGGGTTATGGAGCACCTTGGTAGCCCAATAGCTACAGTGCATGCCATATAACCACAACGTCACCGATTCGACTCAGCTGGCAACCTTTGTTGCATGTCATACCCGTCTCTCCTCCCATTTCCTGTCTGCCTCTTCACCTTGTTCAATAAAAAGGCCAAAAAATATCTTAAGGTTGGGTTATTTCTTTTTATTCAAATGGTAGGGTCAGAATTTGGCGTGAACATCAAACCATGGATCCAAACTGCCTTGTATCAACAGTTCAAGCTGGTGGTGTAATGGTGTGGGGGATATTTTCTTGGCACACTTTGGGCCCCTTAGTACCAACTGAGCATCGTTTAAATGCTACAGCCTACCTGAGTATTGTTGCTGACCATGTCCATCCCTTTATGACCACAGGGTACCCATCTTCTGATGGCTACTTCCAGCAGGGTAACGCACCATGTCACAAAGCTCACATCATCTCAAACTGCTTTCTTGAACATGACAATGAGGTCACTGTACTCAAATGGCCTCCACAGTCACCAGATCTCAATCCAATAGAGCACCTTTGGGATGTGGTGGAACGGGAGATTCCCATCATGGATGTGCAGCCGACAAATCTGCAGTTACTGCGTGATGCCATCATGTCAATATGGACCACAATCTCTGAGGAATGCTTCCAGCACCTTGTTGAATCTCTGCCACGAAGAATTAAGGCAGTTCTGAAGGTAAACGGGAGTCCAACCTGGTACTAGCAAGGTGTACCTAATAAAGTGGCCGGTGAGTGTACATTTCCATATGCTACTCTCTGCAATGACCCATTTTCCCCACAGGGGTTCACTGAAGTTACACAAAAATGCTGCTCTTACAAATGTGTCATTTTCTGGTATTAAGTTGCATTAAGTGTTGCAAATATGTTCGGCCGACTGGAAGCTCTTTAAAGTGAGACTATGTAACTTTTGCTGAGCAACCACTACAGCCACAAGTGACAATTACAAGATAATGGTAAATGCTAAAACACAGTGTAACACTAGCAAAAGAACAGAAGAGTCAGCGAACAGACTTGGTAATGTGAGTTACACAGCAATATATTGATTTTAAGTGTATCTGTGGTCAGAAAGTCTTCTCAAACATTAGCACTGGAAATCAGTGACTGCAAAATATTCAAGTTCAGTATCAACTCAATACAGTGGTATATAATGGGTTCAAATGTACACACACAGAGATGGTTCATTTAGTCAATTTACCAGAGTTTCCATCGTTCAGGACCATCTTGCTGTAGCGGGACTCCATCCCTGCCTGGCAAACCGTCTGCAGGCCAAACTTAACCCTGCTGCAGGGCTGCAGGTCGGACAAGATTAACTCAAAGTTGTCCTCTGTTTGCCACAAGAGTACCTCTTCTGTGATGTGGTCTGTACCATTGAGGTAGAAGGCAGTGAGGAGGAAGAGGGAGAACTTGCGGTTCTCGGGGCAGTCCCAGGACAACTCTAAGCTGCTGCTGTTCCATAACGTCACCTCAAAGTCCTTGGGAATGTCTGGGTCTGGCGGGAAAAGGAAAGAATTGGCAAAGCATTTTAAACCTGCACTAACAGATTCTTTGGCCACTTGGAGGCAGTGAAAACAAGCTGCAAACACAACACTTACCTATTATCACCTTTTAAGTATGCTAAACTGAACAGTTGCCCATTTACACACCCAGCCAATGCTGAGCACCATTAGCATTAATTTGGAGTCGTGTCTCTCGACTTGATGAAAGTGAGTCCAGTATTCACTTTCCTTTTAACTCTGTTTTGGTCTCTACAAACTTCTGAGAAAAATATCTGGCTCACCAGCTGCTAAATGCTCCACTATGTTCACCAGCTAGTTGCTAACTGTGTCTGTCTGCTGTTTGGTGCTGAGCAGGTAGTGGACAGTAACAGGGTAATTGCTTTTTCAGCTACAAAACGAAATAGTAACGTTGTGGGCCGTAAAACCAAAACAGCAAGTTTAAAGAGGCTAAAACACTCTGAGGGGAACTGCAGAGTTAGTGATAATTCTCTGTGGGTTTGTCTCTACAATCAGCATCTTTCACATTACACATACTCATGTGATCCATTATTAATATAAAAAACATTGATTATAGCTTTAAATTCTGACAATCTTTACTTATATGAAAATGATACCCAAGGGGGCAAATGGTGCAATTATACAGAGCAATGACAATGCAGTTAGGTGCAAGATGTAAACACATGATGCCGTATATTCTCTACATGTCAGAAAGAAACGGTTATGCCATCTAATAGTTAGAAAGCATGTTAGAAACAAATCTTATTTGGACCATCCTAGTGATTTATCATGTGTTAGTCCACCAACTACAAATTACATGAACTTTACATTAAAGCTGGGGTAGGCAAAATCTGTGCAACCTATGCAAAACCTTCCGCCTTTCTCTCTGCTGCCTCGTATCACTCCGCTAAGCCCCTCCCACCAAACCCACAACTTTGACCGCCAGCAGAAAGAATCGGTTCCCCTGCAAAACCTTATCCCTCATAGGGCTCATTCTGCACGGCGTGAGCCTCACCGAGACCGCGGTCCCTCCCGCCGCAACTTGTCTTCTCAGAGCGCCCCAGGCACACTGTCACCCCAGTTATTCCCCACTGTTTGTCTTCATGCCTCTTTGCCACTCGTTGATACGAGTGCCATGGCATCGAACATAATGAGCCCGAAGCTCCGTGTGGAGCCGGGACGTGTTGTTTTGTACTATATGCCGCTGTAGGCAAAGGAGGTGTTGGACATTTATCACAAGTTGCAGGATTTTCAGCAGGATTTTCTGCCATTGAATCAGGCTTTCACCGTCTGAAGGGACGTGCACGCGTATTTGTAGCTCAGCCAATAGGAACGCAGCGTCTCTCTGAAATGAGTGACTGGATAGATTGTCTGAAGCCTGAAAACAGAGCCAAGAGGAGGGCCAGTAGTAGAGGTTTTCACTCAGACCACTTGAATTACAACGGTTGAATTGAACGGTTATTATGGAATTTTTGCCCAATGATACCAAAAAAAATAAAAAATACTGCCTACCCCCCCTTTAATAATGACCAAAGTCCAAAGCATTACTTCGTGTTTTTTACCTTACAGATAGGTAATTTTACTTTGATATGAAAATCAACTTGTAGAGACATGAAACTTGCTTAAGACAAGAGCTGAAACAATTAGTTGATGAATCGCATAGCCAATCAACAGATCATGGAAAATGCTAAGAATTTGCTGGTTCCAATCTCTCAAATGTGAAGATTTCCTGTTTTCTTTGTCTTATATGACAATAATTGAATATCTTTGAGTTTAGAATTGTTGTTTGCATCAAGCATTTTAAAGAAGTCATCTTTGGCTCTGGGAACTTGTGTCAAACATTTTTAGCTTAATTATCATATATAATAGCAGCCCTACGTAGGACACATTACTGATTTTTGTTAATTTGCACCATAAACAAAATAGGTCATTTTTTTTGCGATCCATCATTTATAGATGCTAATCCATCCAACCATCAGTCCATACCGGTGATAGTAGAGAGGCAGGTGAAGGAGTGAGTGCCTGCAATCTCCACACAGGCCACATAGGGGCTGCAGGAGTCCAGAGCTGTGAAGCGGTAGTGTTTGTTGGTGGTAGTGTCCATGCTGAGAGTGTTATAGGAGCCCATTTCAGTGTGGTACAGGGTCACAGTGTAGCTGACAGCGGGACGGTTCTCCACCCAGGACACCAGCAACATGGAGGGAGTCCTGGACTTGAGTTTGAGAGGAAAACGCATTGTGTGGCCTAGGAGGAGAAATGTTTGAGTTTCAGTCATACAAAGTGTTCATAAAAAATGGATAGTCATTTGAAACATTATTAAACCATAAATGATAAACATTTACTTGCATAAATGTGCATTTCATTGCAGTCTAGATTGATGGTAGCAGTTGACTAAAAGGTATGAAGCTAGAGCCAGCAGCCGGTTAGCTTAGCATTAAGGCTAGTAACAAAACAAGAGGAAACAGCTAGCCAAAATGTAAAAACAACACGTCATGGTTTTATGGGGGGTTATATGTGCAGGACTTTTTCTTGGCTGGGAGCAGTGACTTCCGGGAGTCTTGCTGTCACCACGAGGTCTTGCCCTTTTTTACACATCGATTTCAACAAATGACCTCTAATGTATTAATTGAGCTTTAAAAAACAAACAAAAAAGGTGCTTTAAGCAGATTTTGTGGTCAGTCTTTATGCTAAGCTAGGCTAAGCGGTGGCTGCTGGCTGCCATATAAGTACAGACATGAGCATAAGAGAGCAAAAAAGCATATTTCCAAAAAATTCTAATTAGTCCCTTGGGAAGGGATTCAAACCTCAACCCTGAAGCTGGTCAGACACTGTGTGATTTCAGTAATCTTGTGCGTTGTGTTAATTCACACTACATGTTTTAATTGGCCTTTCTGCACGGCAAGAACCTGTGACTTTTATGCTCACACTGTACGGATCAACTGGCCGGCCACAACTTTAACACTGAACGTAAGCACGAAGGCATGGCTCAGTTATGTCCAGTGACAATTCATTCAAACAAGATGGCTGCGCCCTCAATGTTGACTAAAAGACAGAAGGACAGCATTACTTTGTGCAATTCTTTTATGACTGGACTATGCAGCCAGATCGTTGCTTGTTTAGGCGTCGTGACCCCCCCTGGAATTGCACGTCAACTCAATTCTAAAATTAGTGAGGGGCGACTAATTTGGGTTCTAAAAATCGGGCAGAATCAGTACAGTGTCTGCCCGACTTAACCTAACCTCTGACCAAAAGCAGAAATCATCCTAAACCCAAAGCCTAACCAAATTACCAAACCAAATTGCTGACATCAGGTCAACATGTAACTTCAAAGACCAGAATACACTAAATACACACAAAACACATAATCTCACCAATTGCAAGGAAGAAGTTTTCATCTTGGTGGAAGAATAATGTGCCATTTTCACATGCAAACACCTCAGTGGGACTCATCAACTTTAGGAAGCCCTGAAGAAAGAACGAGGGATCAGCAAAGTAGGCAAAAGTGGGATGGACTGTGCATAAAAATTTTACATGAGCATCAATCAGTATAAAACTGCAGTTTGATACACGTTATATCAGAAGTACCTTGGTGACCGTTGTTGGCTGCTCTCGGGGTTTCTGGCCTCTGATTTTAGTGAACGTCGTACCTTAGAGCGCGGTAAACACATTTCATTTAACATTTAATAACATTGGCTCTTAGAAGGTAAAACTATTTTAAAAATTAGTTAAAGATTCTTACGTGAGGTGATTCTAAAAGTCCATTCCTGAATAGAGCCTCCATACTTAAGTGCTAGATTGTTTTCTACAGCTGGGGACACCGTTAGGGAGGTAACTTTACCCACCTTCCTGATGGATTTTAGTGCCGTTTCATTGAGCCACATGTTTCCATTTTGCCTAAAAGAATGGGAAATAAGAAAGCCTTGCTACACCATATGTTCTCCCTTAAAGATATCAGCATACAATGATATTTCAGACGATAGAGTGCTTCCATCTTTGTGGCAGTAGTTTGGGGAAGACCCTTTCCAGTTTCAACATGACAATGCCCCAGTGCACAAATGAAGCTGCATAAAGACATGGGTTTTGGTGGGGAAGAACTTCACTGACCAGCACAGAGCCCTGACCTCAACACCTTTGGGATGAACTGGAACGCTGACTGGGAGCCAGGCCGTATCACCCAACATCAGAGCCCAGCTTCACTAATGCTCTTGTATCTGAATGGGAACAAATCCCCGCAGCCAGGTTCCATTATCTGGTGGAAAGCCTTCCCAGAGGAGTGGAGGCTGTTACAGCTGCAGATTAGTGTTTATGGTTTTGGAATGACATGTCATCAGTGACCTAATTTCCAGGTATCCACATGCTTTTGGCCACCACAGAACTCCAAACAAAACAAAAGTTTAATTTCATAGAGGATGAGGGAGTCTGCTTTAGGCCCAAAATATTCTTGATCTGGTCCTGCATTTGAAAGCATTTTCAAAAACTTACAGCTGTTATAATTTGTTTAATACTTTTTCATTGCAGTGAGGTGTAGAGTTGAGAACAGAGTGACATTGAAATAATGTATGCCGAATTTACCACGAACATTTAACGAGTCAATCTATGCGAGTTATGTTCTACCATAGGTCCAGATTGGCCGATTAGCAGAGAAACACTAAATTGTGGTTTTGTAAATGGAGTTTGGCGTGAGGTTCATAATTAAGCATTTGTGTGAAATATTGCAGACTGCACTGTCAAAAACGTGTGTTTCTCGTGTTTACCTTTCCAGAGCATTGCCCTTGCTCATCCAGCATATTGAGTAGGAAATGTCTTCGCAACGTCCTGGAGGAAAATCAATCCAAACGTAACAAATTGTGGTTCACTTGAACTCAGTAATACGTCGGATGCAGTGCGCTACTCACCAAACGATAAGGTATGAGGCAGCAGTATGAAAAAGCTGAACGAAAACTCTAATGAGTTCCTGAAAATATAAAGGCTTGTTAATCCGCTGAATTCGAGTGAGATAGGTGACATAAAACCGACAGTGGATACTTATTTTCTTACATTTTCTTTGTATTTCCGGCGAAGGACAGCGTGCTGTATCAAAGTCAAGGCTTGGCTGGAAATGACAGACTCCTAATGAGTGACAGGTGTGCGCTGCCTTCACGCACCTGCTCAGAGTCACCAAGTTCCTGGAAATCCTTTGTTCTATAATACCACACATTTTTGTTTCTAATGCTAATACCGATATTGTTCATTATTATTGTGGTAATCACATCACTTTCAATTAATGGCAATCATCAGCGCCATGGCTAAGATGTTAAGGCATACCATAAAGGCCACACAAAAAAATGTGTGAATGTTACCTTCTGACCTGATAGTCCAGCCTACATAAATCCCACTTCCAGTATTAGCCACAGAGATCTACTAAATTACTTTTTACCTTTAAAAAAAAACAAAAACATAATAGCTTAAAAAGAAGTCACATTTAAAGAGATCGAGTCATAATAATATTATAAACCTACCAAGTGTAATTTGTGCGTAGGCTAATTGTACATTATAAACTCCTCCTTAGGTTGTTAAATCCCCAATCAGAAATAAGCATAGTCCTCTAGAAGCAGCAGCCCTGGCGATAATGCTCCAATATGTTAGCAGATTGTCTATGAATGAATAAAGACTGGAGAGGGGGGTCAAAATTGATGCAGCAGAGGCTGAGATATCCTGACTTTTAGTCCCTAGTATAGGTCAAACAAAAACACTGGATTCATACATTTACTAGCCTATAATGCAACTCAATGACATCATCAGGGTTATTTTCTCAAATGTTAGAAAACTCCCTCCAAAGTCAGAGAAGACACTATACAACTGATTTCACAGGCTGAGTCGTGCTCCCCATGACAAGTAAATACATCACAATAATATGAATAAATCGATGGCGAGCCCCTTTAATTATATATCCACATTTCTTGTTGTAGGTAGAAATAAATTACAACTGCATTGAAAATATGACTGTGTTGCAAAGTAGCAAATTACATCTGTTTTACTGGTAAATGTGATGCTGAACAGGTTTGTGGTTTACCTGATACAATAGCTTTCTAGTCTTATAGTCAGTAGGCCTATCAGGAGCAAAGAGGAGAACTCTGGAGAATAACGTTTGTGATTTTAAAAAAAGGGTAAGTATGGAGTTTTGGCCACATTTTAGGACAGGCAGAAAAACTCCAAAGACTCATAAATCTATGCTGATCCTACACAGTGTGAAGAGACTGTATGCCAGGGATCTGAACCTTTTTAGCTTGTGAAACCTTAAAATAAATCAATGTCTTTATGTGCCCTCTCATCACAGGTTTCAGTTTGGTGTTAGTGTGGACATGAGCAGTTCTTCCCTCTTAGATTGCTTGATTTATTTGAAGATGTTCTACGTCCTCAAGAGGCAAATGTATTTGGTATTTTATATGAAAACAACAAAAAATAAAGAAAAAAGTGGGAAATAATTAAACATAATTCTGTGTGGCATTTTTTTCTTTCTGTGCATGTACCCCTATCATGACTCCTCAAAGTTATCTTGGGACCCCATGGGAATCACTACTGCATGTTGCATGTGGTGCAGAAGGCCTGTAGGTGGCGTTGTGCACCTTAATGAAATCTGCAGTTCAACATCTGCAATTTAGAAGTACACAAATAAATGTATTTCTTTTAATCAAACATCAGTAACTGATAAACCGGAATGGTAGAAAACTAATGTAAAAAATGTAACACTTATTCCTTCATGAAGCCTGCTGTATGACTGTATGACCCCATTTACCTTCTGTGTGTGACTTTGTGATTACATTAAGCAAACGAAAGACGACTTGTCCTCTATTATTGGTTCTCCTGCATCACCGTGTCCGTGTCCTACTGTTCAGGGTCTACTGGACGGCACTCAGCAATCAGACAGAGCAGCTTTTGTCTGATAAATCTTGACAAGCAACCAGCCAAATTGGAGTCACAAGTATACACACACAAGTCTCTGGAGAGTTTCAGGCTGCAGGCTTGTGGGGGCTGTAACTTTTCTACCTCTGCTGGGCCATAATTCAAGTCAAATCATGATCTGAGCAGCAGGGTCTGGGGAAGTATAAGAGTATTCTAACACAATATGGAGAGCTGGCACTGTTTGCTGCTGCTGTGCACACTAAGTTTAGTGCTGGCCTCTGGAGAGGCGACGAAAAATGATGATAACATCGACCTTGTCAGCTTTCTGAGAAGTATCTACCCCGGGCTGCTGGTGAGAGACGAGCCACTCATCATCAACAGAGACTTAGAGATAAACTCCCTGAAGGAGCTGGGACGCCCGGAGGTGCTCTCAATCACAGAGCAAACCAAGGACAAACCAGTCAATCAGGATACAAATGGGGCTCCTGGACCTGTGGTGTTAACCAAAGATGGCCAGATCAAGGGGATTACGGTGGATAAGGCCAATATATTCTATGGGATACCGTATGCAGACCCTCCTGTTGGGGCTTACCGCTGGAAGCCCCCCAGACCTGTGATTCCTTGGCAAGGGGTTTATGATGCCTCCTTCCCCAAGGCAGCATGCATGCAGGCCTGCAGCGGACCTATCACTGAGGAGTGTCCTCGGATAGTAAGAAACAACACAACTTCTCACTTATTTGCATGCTGTCGAGATATTTCACTTTAGTATGTAGTAACATGTTTGTATTTTTGGTGTTTTGGCACAGAGTGACTTACAGTGAATACAACAGTAAAATAAGTTTCTCCTGCTGGTTCACCAACATTAAAGAAGACAATTGTACTAAGGTGAAAGGTTGCTAGAAATGTCCAAATCTTCAGAAGGAAAATATAGAGGACATGGCCACAGTGTCTTCAATGGTAGCTGTGGCCTTTTCTTTGATATCACACACATAAAAATAACAAAAATGAAAAAATATAAAAAATGATTTTTAAAAGTGGTGCAGTAAGTAACTAGTATAAAGCAGCTAATTTAAGCTATTTAAATGACTAAGGCTAACAGTGGAGGCAGCCATCTTGTAATAATGGGTGAATTCACGCCGAAGTCGGAATAACGATAGGTTTTCTTGTTCTTCTCATTCTGCCGACATTGCGTGAAGGCTGACTTTCTGCTCCGTATAAGCTAGCTAACTGGAAAACTTGTCAAAGAAGGAATTCAGGACTTTGGAATATCAGTCTACAAGCAATAAATTGAATCCCTGACCATTCATTTCATGATGTTAGGTTAGCAGGCTAGCTAAGTAGCTAACAGTAGCTAACTAGCCAGTTATAAGCTACAGTTAGTTAGAACCTGGAAGGCTGGGTTGCAGATCTTTTCACCAAGCTTCAAACTTAACCTTAAAAACAGTGACTGCTTTATCTTAAATTTGTAAATAGACATCTTACTCGAGGAACATGTCTAAGCCTGACAAACTAGTAACATAAGGCTAGAACTAAATGAAAGATTGATAATTAATGTTCAACAACTGAATACATTTTTCCTCCAATGTGCCAAAAAGGTCAGTGAGGACTGTCTCTACCTCAACATCTTTGTCCCTGTGGATGGGAACTTCAGCTCCCCTCTGCAGAGCACACTGCCTGTCATGGTGTGGATCCATGGTGGGGATTTCATTGCTGGATCTGCCTCCAAGCCACTGTACGATGGACGCTTCATCAGTAACTTCACCCACACTGTTGTTGTAAGCGTGGAGTACAGACTGGGTATGAAAGTTTGGTGACATTTCACTTTTAATGGACCTATTCCAGTATAATAACCTGCGTATTAACATAGGGAAACAGCGTCATTATCTGTGTACTCACCATTATTGTGTTTATTTATGATGGTAGTTAAAATAATGGTGTGTTTATTGCAAAGTGCATGTGCGTGTTTGTTTGTGTGCGTGAGACGGTTGGATACTGTGTGCATGTCATTATTTTAAATGACCGAGCCTGTTGGTAATTACTTGGCTTTCTTGCACGACTGAAAACAGGAGCAGAGATATGTGAACGGTAATTTGGAACTCAGAGGAAATGAATGTCTTGCTGGAGTCAATTATGTCTCGCTGATCATGTGAATTGATGCATGATTTAAGGTGCCTTTGGGTTCCTTGTGTCGGGCAAGGACCCTCACACCTCAGCTGCAGGAAATTATGGGATATTGGACCAGCAGGCAGCTCTTCTTTGGGTCCAACGGAACATTGCAGTGTTCGGAGGTGATCCCAGCAAGGCAAGCAAGCACACACACAAACACACACACACACACACAAATACACACACACCTAGACTAATAATTATTATAATTAAAAGAGAGTCCGTCGCTGTACTTATTTGCGCACTGTATTTAATTTCCTAACATTAAATGGACATCTTTTTATTTGATGTTGTGTTCTTTTTAAAATGGAAAAATCTCCAGTAATAATTACACTTATACAGTGCAATGGGTTTCACAATGATTACAAAGACATGCACAAAACTGACAATTTTCTTCAAAGCAATATGTGTAGATAAAAGAGGACAATGGGGGGAAAACATTACAAAAAGGACCACACATTGACATAGGAAGTAATGAAACTTGCTTAGCTTTGCAGGTTTACATGTTTTTGAACAAACACTTTGATGGGATGATGATTTCATGCATGCAAATACAATGTGCTGTACAAAGCCTACAAGTTAGATTGTGAAGAAAATTCTGTGCCATACTACAGTAACCATACTGCTGTTTAAAAGATGTCACCCAACACAGTATACTGTCAATCCTGAGATTGGCTGGCGTTGGCACACAGTGAGATGACAAATGTATATATCAGTGGTTCCCAACCTGGGGGTCAAGACGCCCAAGGGGTCGCCATATTTCTGCTACACAAATTCTGATTATTTTTTCTGACTTCTCTTGCTCTTTACTGTAAAATAATGGATAGCTTTATCTCTTAAGGACTCTAAAAAGTATTCAAATGAATCAATCTGAGAAGGGAACACTACTCTTTGGTTGCATTGCTCGCAACACATAGACATATACAAGCTTGGGTCACAATGAATGTCTACAAGGTTTGTAGACATTCATTGTTCCCAGATGACGTATCCCAGCAGGTGCCATGGATTGACACCAAATATTTTAGACATTCATGGTTCCCAGAGGATGAATCCTACTGACTTTGGTGATCCTCTGTCTTGCATTGAAAACAGCTGCCTGCTGTCTGCCTGCTGTCTTTTCCTCTACTACTACCATGAGGCTGACATTTGTGGTTTTTAGTAAAATGTCTTGACAACTGTGGATTGCCATGAAATTTGGTACAGACATTCATGTTCCCTTCAGAATGACTTACCCAGCATTTTGGGTGATGACAAAACACCTACCAAAGTAATGACATTCCCATCCACCTCAGCAGTACTTTGTGTTTAGTGCTAATTATTAAATATTAGCATGGTGAAACACTGAACTAAGATGGTGAACACTGTAAACATTATACTTGCTAAACATCAGCATGCTAGGACTGTCATTGTGAGCACGTTAGCAAGCTGATGTCAGCATTTAGCTCAAAGCACTGCTATGCCTCACAGAGCTGCTAGCATAGCTGTAGACTCTGTAGAGTCTTACCGTTTCTTCCTACCCATAAGTACCTGTGGAGTCTCGGTTGTACTCGGTGGTAGTCTGTTGTACAACAACCTCATTTGTCCAAATTAAATGAAAAAATAAACTCTTGGTCCGGACTTTCTTGGGTTTTGTTTTGTCTCTTTGCTTTCCTTTGATATAACAGTGAAAAATACAGTATATTTAGTATATGTATTTATGACGCTTCAGTCTACACAACCTTTAACAGGTATATGTATGAACAAGCATCAAAACAGTTTCATATAATGTATATACACATATAGACACATATATAAAGTACGTAAACTGATGAATGGAACACTTTTTCCAGGTATTCTCAGCTTTCCTTTGATTTGAAATATGATAGACAGCCAGATTGTAAAACCAATATGTCGTGTGCCGTTCACTAAGGATTTTTGGGTCGTGAAGTTCAAACAGTTTTAATTTTAGCAGTAAGAGTTACCTCTTGTTACATCATGCAAAGCTACTGATTGTGGCTGTTAATGCCAAGCCTCTGTGATGTGTTTGTTTTGTCAGGTGACAATATTTGGGGAGAGTGCAGGTGCTCAGTCAGTGAGTCTTCACCTGATGATCCAGAGCAGCAGGCCTCTGTTTAAACAGGCTGTCCTGCAGAGTCTGCCTTTCTCCATCCCTCTGAAGACCAGGTGAGGAACCATCGGCTCATATTTGCTACTGATGTGTGACTGATTTGTGCCCAGCTGAACATACAAAATACTATGGATTCAAAGAGCTGTCGAAAATATTAATTTGCCTTTTTTTCTAAGATGGAATGAACTTGAACTCTTGCTGTATTCAAACCTTGTGGGAATATCTCCAGCATGCTTACAGACAACTTCAAGTAATTATGTCTTTCCAGACACGACGCCCTGAAGCTGGGAAAAGACTTTGCCAAACAGACCAACTGCTCTGTGAGCGACATCGTCTGCCTGCTGTCTCTCACTCCACAGGCCGTCCTGGCTGCCCAGATGAAAACAAGTAGGGTGCCACAAACACGGGCCTACGCTCACCAAATTTAAAGCATCGCTCAGGGCTGCCCACACAGTTACATAAGAAGGCAGGATATAGTATGTTTATCTGCAAAAGATGATGAAAAACATTATTTTTATCCTGAGCCGCGGCATACTGGAGAACAAAATCCTGACAACTGAGGAATAGTGGGCCTCTGAAGGGGCAATTAGAGGGATTTTACTGCCTCACAGCACAAAATGACTGCAATATATCTGCAGGGTTGACAGGGTTATTGATCAGTATCACTGATTCAGTGATTGCGTCATCAGCTGCTGTTTTCTGTCTGTCTGGAACGAAAAGATAGTGGTGACAAGACATTTCAGCTCTGGTGGCTTAAGAAAAGTCTTAAGACTAAAAATCTAATCAAAAGCAGGTTTATTTTTACAGTATTTTGCGTGTCTTGTCTTTGCAAGACTCCATCTAGTCTCCATCTTCATCTAGTTCAAGCCTGCTGCTCTCTGTTGTAAAAATCAGACTGTGTTTTTTGTTCTAACCGGTGTGCTTTTGATCTCAGGTTCCAAGATTGTGAACCCGTTCAGGTTCCTGGAGGTTTTTGAGACTTGGGGTCCTCATATTGATGGGGAGTTAATAAAAGAGCAAGCTGTCACTGCCTTCCACAAGGGCCACTGGCAAAAAGAGAAGCCAGTGCTGCTGGGTAAGACACAAGCACACCCACACAGATAAAAACCCGTACAGTATAAGTAAAATGACACTGTATAATTACGAAGCTGCCTCCAGTGCCACTGATGGAATGTAACTGAATACATTTTGTCAAGTACTGTACTTAAGTACAATTTTGAGGTACTTAACTTAGGAATTTACATTTTTATACCACTTTATATATCTACTCCTTTACATTTCAGAGGAAACTATTGTACTTTTTTATGCCATTACATTTACAGCTGTAGTTACTTTGCAGATTTAGATTTGACATACAAATCCAGGCCCTAGACCGTAGGCCATGGCAAAGGGAATGTAAAAGGAGTGTCGAAGCAGCTTTTATAGTGGCTGGGAGATTGGGCCCAGGTGAAGAACAAAGAGAAGTCACACACATTGCTATAGATCAAATAACCGGATTGAACTCCTAGGGGGCCACAGGGCAAAAGTGAGTTGCTCTCGTTATTTGTTATACAGTTTAAATACAGACATACACACACAGGACCCATACAAATGCAATTATGGGGAGAGATGGAGCTGCCATGGAGCAGTTAGGGGTTCAGGGCCTTGCTCAAGAGTACCTCGGCAGTGCCCAGGAGGTGATCTGGCACCTCTCCAGCTAGCAGTCCACACACACTCTGTACTGTGGTCCGTGCTGGACATAAACTGGCAACTCTCCAGTTCTTGAGCCTAGTCCCTACAGATTGAGCTACTACTGAGGAAATTCCAAAGATCATAACAAAGCTGAAGGTAAGGTTCACTGTTAAAAAAAAAAAAAACCTCAGCGAAATACATGCTGTCTAGGAAACTAAGCAGCCTAGTGAATCAAGGTGAAAGCTGAAGCCTAATTTCTGGTTGGTGTAAAATTGCCTACAGTCATAATAAGTAGTTGTTGAACACATGTTGAAGAAAGATCAGACGACAGAAAGGTTGTGCAAATGAGTAACAAGAAGGCTACAGGCAACATAGAAGTCTACTTGTTTGTATGGACTGAGGCTCTGTTTTCTGTCCTGCAGGTACAACCTCAGAAGAGGGGGTGATCTTTGTGTATGGTGTCTTCAAAAAGCCAGTCTCTGCAGTGGAGAGCACTGCGTACATCACAGCCATCTTTAAACAACACACTCTGCGGATCCTGCACAAGTACCTGTCCCTGTACAGGGATGCTGACCGCAGGGATATGCTAGCTCAGGTAAGAGGAGCTCAAATCACAATCTTATCAGTTTCAGCTTTGTAGCTGATATATAGTCAGATACACTACACATTTTAGTGAGAGCTTTCTTAGGGCCAAGAATAATCTAATTTGTTGAGTTATTTGTCAAGTTAAACCACGGGGGGTAGAGCTAAAGAACATTTATTTCAGTGATAATCTGTCTAAACATCTTTGATTATTTATTAGAATATAAGACAAGCTAATGCTGTTTGCTGGTGGAGGACAAATTACGCTCATGTGACTCCACAAACCACTGACATTTAAAACAGTGAATGAGGAATCTCATTCATCCCATTGAAAGCTGAGTACTGAGCCTAATATACTGAAAAAGTTTGTCCTGCTTCAGTGGTTGTGCATAACACATCTCCCTTTGACTGGCTAAAGAGTCATTTTTAGCCATGCTAGCTGATTTAGCCGGCATTTGTGGTCGGTTGTTTGGTCAATCGTTTGGTCAGTCCACTACTTTGGTCCCAAGTGAACTATCTCAATAACCATTGGATAAAGGGCCATAACATTTTCAACAAGATAACACCTGACTTTTCCTCTAGCGCCATCATGAGGTAAAAATTTCAATTTGTCAAATACTTTGATTTAAGTCCAACGACATTGCTCTCAGCCTCAGTTGTACTTTGAGTTTACTGCTAATTAGAAAACATTAGCATATTAACACACTAAACTAAGATGGTGAACATGGTAAACATTATTGTGAGCATGTAAGCATGACTAGTATACCAGTCACTAGAATACTAAGCTAGGGACTGCTAGGGACCAGTATGTATATGCACCTGTTTCAAAGAAACTAGGTTGTGTGTGTTGTCCGACCATGTCTAAAGGCAAAAGTGTTAATAGCTGTTCTGAACGGCCACACTCAGAGGCAGGGAGAAAAGCCAGCTGTCACAGCCTCCTCCTGCCTCCATTACACTGCCTCCCTGAGCTCTCTCCAAGAACTAGTTGAAATCCACAACTATCTGACACTTTGGTCCTCAAAGGCGGTAATGGTGTTGCACACACCAAAAGTGAAAGAAGTTGTTGGGTGAAGAGGAAAGTTCAAACCCTGCCTACTTTCACACTTCTACACGCCTTGCTAATTTGTACACACAAATTGACTTATTTGATAGCACTACAAGTTGTTTCTACAAGTTTTTTTGTGGTTTTGCTCTTCTTTTAATGTTTTTAGCCATGTTAGCGGTATGGCTGTACGGATGGGAATGTCAGTCTGTCGGCCGGTCCACCACTTTGGTCCTACTGACTTTAGCGAACCCCTAACTTTTCTTCTAGTGCCACCACAGGGTTGTTTGTGTGAATTATCAACAACTATTGGATGGATTGCCATGAGTTTGGTACAGCTATCCATGAATCCTAATAATTTATGGTAATTCCCTGACTTTTCATCTGGTGCCACCAACAGGTCAAAGTTTTCACTAATCCAGTATATCTCAACAAGTTTCTCTGGCGCCACATCCTGTTTCTGACCAAATTCTTGCAAAAGTGAATGACATTACCATCAGCCTCAGCTGAATATTGTAGTGCTAATTAGCTAATATTAGTATTCTAACATGCTGAACTAAGATGGTGTACATGGTAAACATTATGTCTTCTTAGCATCAGCATGTTAGCATGCCACTAGCACGGATGTAGACTCTTAGGCTTGTTTATCAGTTTTATCACAGTGTGTTCATGTTTCGAGTCTTTATCACGGTGAAAATACAGAGATGGAATGGCTTATGATGACACAGAAGGAGAAAAAACCCTCCTGCAGTTTTCTATCAGGCTTTTCAATGCAAAGCAAGGTGGCGGCCTCTGGGAGCTACAGGGGGTCAGGAGGTGACACTCCTGGATATGTTTAGTATTCAGTCACAGTTCACGGTGCAGTAGGGGGACATGGAGTCACAGCTGTAGCTTATCCTTCCACATACACACACAACACACACACCTCCTGCATCTCTTCATAAAGGGCACTTCTCCAGAGGACTGGGGGGGTCAGCACAAATGTCACAGAGCGTGGTTGAAGATTCTAGTGAATCAAAGGAAAATGTCTTCATAGTTTTAAAACTGTAGCCACTATGTCAAAATTCTTTTTCCTCAATATTTATTAAAAGCACCACCCCAAGCTTCTCCTCAAACATTTAAATGTTAAAACCTTTCCGTGAACAAGTGCAGCTGATTTGTCACTGCACAGATAAAAACAGGCATGAGCAAGAATAATGAAAAACAATTATTGAAAATATGACACTAAATATGCATACCTGCCATCTTGAGACAGCGTTTTAAATAGACTAAAGGCTAATTATCAAAATTCCCTTATGAGGCTGTATTTCCTCTGCAAGGACACTGTAATCTAAGCTTACAGACAATATGTAAAGTTAATAGAGAAATGTTCAGTTCATAGAAGGCAAAGTTACTGAAGCGAGCTGCTTGTGATCAGACTGAGGCAAATTGCATATAATTAATTGTCTTCCATTTGATGTGGCTTTGTCTCTTCATCATTAGCTACCCGGTGGCTGTCAGGAAACTGTCAGCCAGTTTCCAGCTGGCTTACATTTAGACAGTAACGTCTAATCTGTGAGAAATGTGCAGGACATCTTTCCAGAATGAATGCACTCTGTGTTAAAATAGTGTGTGAAAAAGGCAAAAAAAAAAAAAAAAACAGAGAAAAAAGAGCTTTGTTTTCTCACGCTCACAGACTGAAAAGTGAAAACTCAGACACAGTCTCCAACACACAGCCAAACACACACACACATCAATAACCACCCATTCAGTGGCTACGCAAGGCGGGTGGTCATGCATGGATCAATGTCCCAACCAGCCGGAGCTCGGTGTGTGACGAGGACCCAGCTTTCTTCTGTGCTCTCTCCATCTTCTCTACGTCTAACGAGCCTGATGGGAAAACAATTGTACTCTTTTGCTGCTATGATTTGTGCCTTCAAAGTTTGGATCAGTGCGGTTAAGGAAATGTAGTCCACTTATATTTGGATGCTGCTGTCCAGCTCGAGAGCCATCAACGTAGTGCATTGCCTTGTATAAAAGTTCAGCATTATCACCATCATTCATCAGACTTTACAGACTTCAATGTTGCTCCTTGGCTCCTCAAACACAGCTGTAGCATCATTTGCCTACAGAGGGAGCTGCAACTCCAGTTTTCCTCAAAGTCTGACTCTAACACAGACCACAGTTTTTCTCCTCCATCATTTATATGGGTGAAGCATGTGGACCAACTGGAGTCAGGGAGTTTGTCTGTTTGAGATGCAGCCTGACCGCTCTCCCACTAAGAAGCGACTCGTCTCTCATTAACATCTACAGCTGAGGAGTCACAGACGAAATGCAAGACAGAGAAGGCTGGCTGTGGAAGAAACACTGACTGGGTGACACCCCATTTGTATTTATGGTAGACTAAATATTAGGAAAAAAACACTCTCAATATAACGTAATGCAATTCAAAATCACCACAAACTACAGCCTACAAAATGACTCTAAAGTTTAAAACAATTTCACAGTTTAACCTCCTGGAAGGTAGAATTGATTGGTGGCCTGTTGTCTTAGACTACATTTGTTTTAGCTAGTTGTACCTAATAAAATGTAATATTATTAACATTTGAACATGTGTTTAAAGCTGCAGTTATCAATATTTTAGCATGACCAATGGGTGTAATGACTATTTGCAATGTGAAAGGAAATGCTTGCTCTGCACTATACCTGATACCCAGGTGCTGCACCATCATGTTACTGTGACAGTAAGTTAATATATACACACTTTTTCATCATTGTGCCTGTATTTATTCATAGTAACAGTGAGACAACAGGAAAACACAACATTACGCGCTATCATTTGCATCCAGCATACCACCATGCAACACTTACACACCTCAGGTCTCTAGCGACCCTGTAAACCTTTTAGAGAAAAACATTAGAAACACAGTGCTTTTTATCATTTTTGGCATTTTAAAACCAGAGTATTGTTAAAAACAAATAGTTTGAGGAATACCAGAGAGTTGAATGCTTAAACTGAATGAAATGAATGAATTAGACAGGGTGTAATATAGTCCCGGGTCGCTAAAGACCCAAGGTATGCATTTAAAGCTGCATTTAGACAGAATCAGGCACTGCGGCGAAGACGCTGGTTCTCCCATTCATTTGAATGTGAGTAGTGCATTTAGACTGTGGTGGTGCGGGCCGCAGGGGGTGCTGAAAAAATTAAAACAGAATCAACTTTTGGAGAAATGCAACCAACATGCCAGTGATCAGACCGGCAGACGCCCAGGTGAAGAAGAACCTTGTTAACCATGTAAGCATTGTAGCATTCCGCGATCAGCGATGTTACAAAGACGTGCAGTCGCTTGGCCTTGTATCTGTCTTCAAGCTGGGATTGCTGGTTAGCATGTGACACTCCCACACTGCAGCACAACCCTGCGCTAATCGCCGCAACGCCTGATTCTGTCTGAATATGGCCTAAGAGTCAAATAATTTAGAATGAAAACAAAGAAGGATAGCACATTCACAGCTCATTCGTATCTTACGGCGCAGTCAGACCAAAATCCGTTTCCCATTCATGTCTATGTGGAACGGGGCGAGACACATTTGCTTTCGGTAGTGATCTGACCCCGCCTCTTCAATCTGATTGAACTTTGACATGCAAAATCGCAAAGCTCTCGAATCTCTAGCCGGTGGGAGGGGGTGGGGCTGATACAAAGTGCAAGATGGCAGCCACAGGGGGCTACAAGGGGTCAGGAGGTGACACTCCTGAACATATTTAGTATTCAGTCACAGTGCAGTAGGGAGACAGTGGAGTCACAACCATAGCCTGCCCCTCCACATACACAAACACACACACCTTCTCCATCTCTTCATAAAGGACACTTCTCCAGAGGACTTGGGGGGGTCATCACAAATGTCAACCAGTCTGTCACAGAGGAGGCTGATGTGGAGAGCTCAGTGTTGTGCCTTTTGTAGAATTTATACTGTAGGTTTGTGGTGTGTGTGCATTTTGACATGATCGTCTTCTTTCCAATTGAACACACCACGCATTAACCTTGTGAGTGCACAGCTCTATGAAGAGTTTCTCCGTGAAATGTCTGTTACAGAACGAGAAACAGTTCTGTAAAAGCTAATGAGACATATTTCAACATATTTCTTTTGTTATACAAGGGAATTTCAACTCAGTCAATGGCAAGCTCGTCAGCTGTATGTGAAACACTGCCAGCAAAAAACAAGAGTTTCAGTGTTTGATTCCAGGTAGCAGTAGTTGTTTAAGTGGTGCATGCTAACTTAAGTCATTGGTCATGTGTAAGTGGGAAGTCCTTGTTTCTACAGTAGCGTCTCCTACTGGTTGCTCAGGCCTGCAGTTGGGGGAGATAGCTTGATCTACAGTTTCCACCCTCCCTGTGAAGCTCATTGCTGGCAGGTGACAAGAAGCACTGGTGACACCATGTGTGATGCAGGTGGCACATGTCTGTCTGTAGCCCCCCCCCCCCCATGCCAGGGTTGCCAGGTCTGTGTGACAAAACCAAACTAAGAAGAGAAAACACGTAGGGATGAAGGACAGAAAAGGCACAGAAAAGAGAACGACATATGAATGAGGGAGAGAGAGCAGAGGAAAAGGTTATTTCCAGAACACTATACTTGAATACATGGTACACATTATGTAACTTAATTTCTACCTGCGCTTGTACCCACTTGAATTTGTGTGCGAGAGCCAGGACTAGTGTTCGGGTACAGTGTGTGCCTGTTTATGCATGTGCCTCTTTGAAACAGACAAATGTGTGTGTGAAGATAAGAAGAAGTTCATCTGTGTGTGAGTGAGTGTGTGTGCATGTTTGTCCATCAGCTTCCTACAGTCAGTAGTTTGTTTTCAGGTGTCGGTTGTGGGGCTGTGTGGGCGCGGGTTGTGTGCTGCTCAAAAAGACACACTGGTTTCCAGGTAACAGACAGAAGACGGTCTACCTTTATTTTCTTTTTGCTTCATTTTAGCCGAGAGGGAACAATAGTTGTTGCTGCTCTGCCCCCAGCCCCTCTCTTTTGTAGATGTCACGCTAATTAGTTTTATTCATATTCTTTTCTACAAAAACACTGCAGAAACTAGAAGATACACTGTGAAGAAAAACCTTCAACAATGCTGAACAATTCTTGCAAAGCAACTTGTTCATAGTTTATTTTCCAGGTTTCATGGTCCAAAAAATATCTGAATGCAGTGCTGTTTAGTTATCGACTTGGACTCTGTAACCAGCATATGCAACACTATAACAGCCATGGCTAAAAATCCCAGAGCTGGATCAGCACCAAAATGTAATCCACTGATCCTGAGGGCGATCTTTTGTCCATGAAATTGCAGTCAAATTGGTTCACTCTTCAGTTGTCTCGATTATGAAATGAAAAGTGGGAATATGTAACTTCTTTCAGCAGAGGTTATAAAGAAATGAAAGACATTTATGAAAGAATACAGGAATAAAAAATAATAACAAATTACATTTATGTAAAAACCCATAAATACAGTGACACAAAAACAGTAAAATACTTACATGACAGACACAAAAAAATGAGTCAGGGTCTGGTCATGAGTGGGAGGCTTTGTGTGTTTTTTCTTTTCCAACATTGAAAAAGGGAACGAGTATGTGATGTCAGGGGAAGAAGATGTGTGATTGTAAAAAGAACAGCGAAAGGAAAAGAACATCCTATGTAAAGCCATTTTTGCTGTTGGTGTGCTGTGAGTCACATCTGTCTACAAAGGGCACAGAAAAAAAACAATGCACGAATATGAGGCCTAAATTAGCCTCCTGTCTGACAATAGCAGCTCTATGAGGCCACGTTTCCACCCAACACCTTCGGTATAGTACCCTTGAAACCCGTGCCTAACCCATGTCTATCTAAACCTTTGCGTTTCCACCGCAGACAGTACTCTTAAATGTAGGCGGGGTTGTTACCAGATGGTAATTGCTGTGTCAACCACGTAAGTAGCGTGACATCATATCTAACGTGACACAGTAAACAACGTCTGCACCTCATTGATCGTCCATGGAACGGAGTTGCGTGCCAGCATTTTCAGAATTAAATAAAAAGAACTTGCATGGAGTCTCCTTTGTAATCAATGGGATATTTAAAAATGGTGGGTATTTGCATTGAGTCCTTTGTCGCGAGGACTGTGGTTTTTCTAGCTCCACTTTTAAATCCCAGGTCAGTGTGCTAGGTACCTCAACAGAGGGGTAACAAAAAAAACATGATGGAACTGTTTTAGTTTTGCATGTTAGCATGCTAACATATATTAATTAGCACAAAACACAAAGCACAGCTGAGGCTGATGGGAATGTGATGGCGCTAGATGAAAGGTCGGGATCACCAAAGTTATTACAATGAATCCTGAGGGGAACATGAATTTCTGCACCGAATTTCATGGCAATCCATTCAAAACAATGTCAAGGCATTTCACTGACTTCCGCTACATGGAAGTCAGTAGTATTCATCTTTGGGGAGCCATGAATGCCCATACTAAATTTTGTGCCAATCCACCCAGTAGATGCTGAGATATTTCACTGTATAACTTTGACCTGCTGGTGGCACTAGAGGAAGAGTGAGGGGATCACCAAAGACATCTGAAAAAAAATCTGAACCTCATGACAAGACAGACAGACAGACAGATAGAAGTCAGTAGGATTCATCATCCGGGATTTCTGTACCAAATTTCATAGCAATCTATTCAGTAGTTGTTTTACATTTTACTCAAAACCACAGAGGTCTACCTCAACGTGGTGCTAGAGGAAAAGTCAGGATCATTAAAGTCATTAGGGTTCATCCTCTGGGGACCATTAATGCCTGTTCAAAATGTCATGGCAATCCAATAGTTGTTGATATTTTGGTCTGGTCCAAATTGGTGGATCCAATTGATGGCCAGCTGACTGACTAACTAACATTGCCATCCATAGAGCCAAGTCCCTAGCATGGCTTAAAATCATTCAATTCAGTTAAAAAAAAAAGTTGTCTGACCAGCTGTCTCTCTTTCTTCCCTCTCCCCAGATCGTCACCGACTTTGTCTTCCTGTGTCCATCCAGGCGGTCGGCGCGTGCTGGCACAGCAGCCGGCAGCGAGGTGTGGATGTACGTGTTTGACCATGTGGCGTCAGACCATCGTGTGTGGTCAGGTCTGACTTTCTGCTACCAGCACGCCTGCCACGGCGCCGAGCTGCCCTTTCTTTTTGATTCTGCCTCGGTGGCCAACTTCACCCTGTCGCTGCCAGAGAAGCTGCTGTCCAATCGGATGCTGTGCCACTGGGGCGCCTTTGCCCACTCTGGTGACCCTTCCTCGCGGGCACAACAGACGACTTTCTGCCGGGAGCAGCGTCTGCCTGTTTGGCCACGCTATACTGACACCAGCGGCTGGCTGGTCATGAACCTGACAGCACGTTCCCATGCACAAGTGGGAACCAGGAACCATATATGCGACTTCTGGGACCAACTGGGCATCTACTAGTGAGGGGACAGGCTGGGCAGGGAGGTGTTGGGTTGCTTTGCATTGAAGTAGAATCAATACATGCTGTTGTCTTTGTTCCTGAGAATGTAAATTCAGACACAAAATCTTGTATCAGCATGAAGTTGAGGTGTTCATCACAACATTTTTTACTCATCAGTATTAAATATGACCTTTTAGGAATTGCTACCAATCAACAATTATTTCAATAAACAGTCAGCTTTCAGAACTTTTTTTTTAAAGATATCTATTACCTTTCTCCAGCAACATATACTTATGAAGTCAAAAGCTAACAGTGGACATCAGTTTTTCAAAACCTCAGCATTCATGTCATCATCTATTGGTCACCAGTAGGAAGTGCATCTCTGGCCAAAGCCACAACATTTTCCCTTTAAAGTGAGTACATTTCAAAAATCTGCACAACTGCATATACTGTAAAGTCAATGGAAAAATGCAAGTGGACGCAGAAAGACAAGTTTTCTCTATCTGTGGTAAATTTGGGTGAAGATGAGTTTGCACAAGCAAAAAAATATTTCAACTTTCAACCAAAAATGTACTCTTATCCAGAAGCTATGTGACATTACATCATGAACGTACAGTAACAAAAGGAGGAAAATTACATTTGGTTCCTGCTCAATCCTGATCAATATCTTCGTGTGACACACATGCAGTGTGTGTTGTTAGCTAGCTAGTTAGCTACTAGCTGTTTGTGGTGAATAAACACAAAGTGCAAAAGCACTCCAGAATCAAAATTGGCACAGATAAAACAAGGCAAAAACATCCCATTCAACCTCAACACACCTTTAGAGTGCACCCACTGTCAACAAAGATGAATTCTATGAGAAAATACATTGTCTGATTACGGCTAGACAAACAGAGGCTAGCTTAAAAAGGTGGTGGGACTTTAGCTATCTATTGGCACAAGTGAAAAAAAGTTAAATTAACCAAAAATAATAAGTGGAAATAAGTGAAATTTATCACCCTGTCAAAGGTTCTGTTTCCTGTTTCCAACAGCACTTGCCAAATGTAATAATAAAATCAGTGTGGAAAAAGCTAATGTACTGTGACGTATTTTTGTAATTTAAAGACTTCAATTAGTAGCTGTTCTTTGTGATAAAATGAATTTTGTAAAAGCAGGTGCCAGTCTTCTAATTGTCATATAATAATCATATAATTAAAAAAAACGCTCCAATTGACATGTTCCAAATGTTCTTTTGGTTTTTCTTTTTAATTTTACTTGGGTTTGAATCACAGAGCTCATGTCCTACATGAAACATACTTTTACTGTTAATTTGTGTCTCAAGGTATGAGATGGGTTTGATTAAAACCCTTCATCATTTCTCATTTTATTGGTAGTTTTATGAGAATATAGATTATGGGCTACTCTGTGTTTATGCCCAGTTTATTGCACCACTCTGACTTCCTGTTGGTATAGATGAGGCTATCTGTCAGTCACTCTGGCCAATGTGTTTCTCTAATAAAATGAATCCTTAAAGCTGCACTAATCAATATTTTATATTAACAATGGAAAAAATGACTACATGTAATGAAAGAGGAGTTGCTTGTAGTGACAAACTCACAGAGAATTATCATCCAACTATGCAGTTCCCCTTCAGTTTGAAGGAGCTTTTTAGCAACTTTCAACTCATTTTTGATGTTTCTTAGGCTGTATTCAGACCAAATCAGGCACTGCTGCGAAAACAATTCATTCATTTGAATGTGGGTAGTGCGTTTAGGCTGCGACAGTGGGGACCGCAGGGGGTGTTGGGAAAGAACGCAGCAACCCTGTGGCGAAAAGTTAAAACAGAATCAACTTTTGGAGAAAGGCAACCGAGCTCTGATAAACCCACCAAACCAGCACAAAATGACAGAGAGACAAAGTCAGCCACTAGCGGGTGACCATAGTGGAGCATTTAGCAGCTAAATAGCAAGATATTTTTCTCAGGAGTTGGTGGAGACCAAAACAGAGCTAAAAGAAGAGTGAATACTGGACTTACTTTCACCAGGTGGCCAGAAATACGACTCCGAATGAATGCTAATGTCACTCCGTATCAGGGAACTGTTTGGCAAATATATTCGCCTCATCAACTTTATAAAGGTGATAATATACAGTGGGGCAAAAAAGTATTTAGTCAGCCACCAATT
>LKNJ01005069.1:0-26054 GCA_002120245.1 Maccullochella peelii | reverse complement strand
GACCTCCTCTCTGCGGTTACGATATCTTCCTTTAAACTGTTTAGTATGAACTGACTTCTGTATATTGTAATAATGTCTTCCTCCTGCAGATCTATATCTGTGTATATATATATATCTGTGTATATATATATGAAACTAAATATAACTATATGAAACTAAAAATCTGACAGCAGCTGAACTTTGACATTTTTCTACTTTCACTTTCACACAAGACCACAGAAGAAGAAAAGTGAATTTACTTAAGTATTTATTAGAGATCAATAACTGATCAATAAAAGGGATTTTAAAAGCAGATTGGTTGATGACAACAGAGAAACAAAAATTAATAAAAATTCTGACATCATCGTTTCAACAGTAAGTAAACAGGAGTGACGTCATCAGAAACAGGCAGCAAAGACAAACAAGGCTTCAGTGATGTCAAAATAAAAGTCTACAGGTGTAAACTCACCTGAGTGAAACGAGTACATGAGTTTATTCAGGTAATATGACCTCATGATTAATATACAGTTAATATATCTGAGCTGTACAGAAAGAAACTAAAACATTTAAACATTAAACAAGTGTATCTGTATTTTCTCTAGATAACTGTTCACTTCCTCATTCAGTCATTTTTATGTAACTGAGTCCATAAAGTTTTATTTTCTAAAAATAAATAAAACTCTCCCAGCTGAGAATATTTCAGCCTGTTTCCAACACAAATCATCTTTAAATAAACTTTTATTTGTGTTGCCTCAGCTGAATGGACCCTGGTTATCTGAGTTTCTCCTCCTGTTTTATTCTTTCAGTTACAGAAATAAATCATTTGTGTCAGAAACATTATTATTTCACTTATTTTTAGAAAATTAGGTTTAGGACTTGACTATAGACATAAATCAGTTGATCATGTGGAGATGATTTTGTTCTTTAACTTGTTTAAAAAAAAGTTGGTTCAACAAAAAACACGTGTTGAGACTTTGGGGCTTCCGTAGTTCTGTCAGCACACTTTACCTGCTCGTCTGTTAGTGTTTGTTTGTTAGTTTTCAGTCCAGTCTTTTGTACGTTTATATACATCTAACCTGCTGATCCACCTGCTGATCAAAATACTGATCCAACTGCTGATCCACCTGCTGATCCACCTACTGATCCACCTGCTGATCCAACTACTGATCCACCTACTGATCTACCTGCTGATCCACCTGCTGATCCAACTGCTGATCCACCTGCTGATCCACCTGCTGATCTACCTGCTGATCCTGAGCGGACCTGTGTTTACCTGGAGTGGAGATGCAGGGGTTTATTTATGATGATCAGTTTTATATCTGGACTCTGATCTGATCGTGTTAATTTGTTGCTGTTTTCTATTAAAACAACACTTCCTCCATCTCTTTCACATTAAAAGCCCTCCATAATCCTGTCGCTGAAGGGTTTTAACTGTGAAACACCTGCAGGAAGTGTTACGGTCACCTAGATTGTTTTTAACGTGAGACAGCTGATTGGTTGGTTCAGATGTTTTCAGTCTCAGATGGATGTGAAGCACAAACTCTGACTGTGATGGTCTGTGACATCACAGGTTAGTTTGTGACATCACATCATCATAAACAGGATGATGACGTGTTTCCTCTCTCTGTCTCTGCAGATCCGACCAGTCAATCAGATTCTGTCAGATGCTTCAATCAGGAGCTGATGTCATCACAAACCACCTGATCAGATCAGCTGATTATCTTTAAATCAAGGATCTGTATTGGTCCTGACTCACCTGAGCAGAACATCCCTGCTGCCTAAACACACAAGGACAGGTGAGTCAGGCAGTCAGGTGGAGGTGAGTCAGGTGGTCATACGGTCAGATAGACAGGTGGAAGTGAGTCAGGTGGTCAGGTGGAGGTGAGTTCGAGGTCGGAGCTTGTCTGACGCTCCACCACCCGCAGGGCTTTACAGGCAGCCATCTTGTTCTGGATGTCCCTCTTCTTCTCGAAGTAGTCGACAAGCGGCGGCTCCGTCAGCAGTGACGCCAGCACCTGCTCGAAGGTGATCGACCAATCAACATCCAGCACGCTGCCCTGCCTCTGCTCACCACCGCCGATCAGCACTGTGTCGTCGGCGATGTCCTCACACTGTAGCGAGCCAGAGCTCACCACCGAGTATGACGACACCGACGTGTCATCTTTGGTTTCCTCGTCGGACGTCTGCGGAGCCACCGGCTCCAGCTGAGCGTCAGCCAGAGCACGGCACACCTGAGACTCAGCTGACTCCCCCTCGCCTGGCCCCTCCTCCCTCTGAGGGTCAGGGGGCGGAGCCTGAGCGGCAGCATCATCTGTCTTCTTGCTGCCATTGTTGAACTTCTTGCCGACCTCTCCGATCCGCAGCAGCAGGCTGGCAACGGTGGCAATGGAGTGATAGAGCTGTTGCTCCAGAGGCTCCTCACTGAACATGTTGTACAGAGTCTTACACAAGTCTATGAACTGCTCCTGCAGGGAGACAGACAGGGAAAGAGAGAGACAGGTTAACACACTCATATGACTGGACTTGAACCTGAACCTGAAGCTGATCAGGTTCATCCTCCTCACCTGGTTCATCCTGGGCAGGTCTTTGATGGTCTCTGTCTTGGGTTCTTTCTCTTTGGCCCACATCCTCAGGTAGTACCTGTAGTCCTTCACCTTCTCCTCTGAAACAACACACAGGTTAGGGGTCAGAGGTTACAGGTCAGGGGTCTTTGTACCCTTAAGAGAAACTAAACAGCAGCTGAAAATCTTTCCACCAGAGACACTGAAGTCAAAGAGTAACTACAGCCAGTCTGCCTGACAGTACACTATATACTGCAGGAAAAAAATACAGTAAGTACATATTCGGCCAAAACAGAGTTAAGACCAGAGTCATCTGAATCATCAGATTTACTGTATAGAAATTATTTTACCATAGAAAAGTGTCAAGTCCGAAGGCCTTTACACACCGGGGACGTAACAAATAAATGACACAAAAATGCAAAATGCTCGCCTGTGAATATTTACTACATCTGAAAGTAAACTACATCAGCTCCTCACTATCCTGCATCGGGCAGTGCTGCTCCACGTCGTCCCTGAGTTTATTGTCTTTAGAAAAAGTTTGTTTCCTGCATCATATAATACAGGCTGAACACAATCAACAGGTCTGGAGTTGTGACGTGACGTCTGTTCCACACAACGTGATTGGTTGATGCCTCTATTCGCCGAAAGCTCATAAATATAGACCTTGCTCAGAAAAAATTTTTGTCACTTTTTCGCCGTGTAAGATTCGCGTTCTGTGTGAAAGTACTCATGAGAAAAACAAGAGTTTGAAAAAATATATTGACGTGCAAATTAATCGCACGAAAAAAACGCCTCCGATGTGTAAAGGCCTTGACAAAACGGCTAGCCACTGAGATAGCCGCGGCTACAACCAGTGCTCCACTGTGGCTTTCGGGAGAGCCCTATTTTGGGAGGGTACTGTACACATGCACACGCATACATAAATGCACCCGCCCACATGCAAAAATATATACATTTCAGTTGGTACAGAGAATATTTAGCCCGGGACAAAGAAACAGAAACTCTATTCACCATTGCAATGTTGTTATTTTAAAATCGCTCTCCTCCGAGAAACAATAAAAATGCCGCAGCACAGCGGACTGGAAGTCCACCGGACCAGACCAAGGCTGCATCCCATGACAATTTGGAGCATGTGGCCTGACGCATGGATGGCCACAGCAGGAAAAGACAGCATTGTGTTTATTACACACAAATTATCGGACATTGTTATGCGTTAATAAACACGCACGTTGGCAAGTGCTTTACAGACTATTATTTATTTCAGGAACCTAAATATACAGGGGAAAAAAACAGCAGCACCAAAATAGCTACATTTCTCAAATGAGGCTCTCAGGGGAGTCGAGCTCCTCGTATTTCCAACCCTGGTTACAACATTAACTAAATGTAGGTATTGATTTTTGCTGTTATACAGTATGTAATTGAAAAATCTACATTTTGATGAAATACTGACTTTGTGGTTATTCATTATGTTATCCACATAACTACGAGGCAGTAGTTTAATCCAAGCATAGAGAAAAAAAACTCCTGCTAAAGCTAACTAGCTTAGCACATCTCAGTAGCTGCTGTCTCAGCTTTTGACTCTAGTGAATTTCACGTGATTTGGTGGTTAAGCTGCCTTTAAATGACATCCTTAAATGTATTAAATTGTTAATATATTTTATTGACTTCCATGTAAATGTTAATGGCACTCAGACAGATACTTTTAATTCCTATAAGCTATAGAGTGAAATTAATCAAAATAAAGTTTATTTTCTTGCACAAACTGAAGCTGAAAGAACCCATTTTGTTTGTAGATACTGAGATTCTGTTGAGATGATCCAACAGCTGCTGGATCTGGATCTGGGTTCTGCTGGGGTTTTTTTTTTTTAAAGGTATTCTGTAGTTTCCACAGCAATGATTTTGGTATAAAAATGCATAAAATAAAGGCACTACTTTTCTCTCTGTTAAACAGTTTGAAAGTGTTGAAGCCTTTTTTCTCTTCTTCTCTGCCTCTAGAGTTTCTGCTCTCTGCGGATCATTTGTTCAGAGAGTTTAAAATCTCAGCACCTGTGCAGGTAACAGTGGACCTCATCCACCTGAACCTGGTCCTCAGACTGACTCTAGTCTTAGTCCTGCTTACTCCTCCATGAACAGTGATGTCACAGAGTGGAGGCTTGCTTTGGTCACTTCACCTGTACAGGACAGGTACATCACCTGTGCACACGCTAAACAGGAGGCAGGGCATTTACCTTTCTTCTCCTCGCTGTCTCCGCCTCCATTCTTCCCCTCCTCGCCTGCACAGACAGGAAATCATCGTGATCATCCTCATCACAGAAACAACTTTTAAAGTAATTTGTTAAAAACATTAACTTTGAGACTAAGAAATTAAGTGTTTAAACTGTTTGTTAAAGTGACATGAGACAGACAGACAGACATCAAATTAAAATCAGTGTTGATCAGGATTTTTCCTGCTCTGATCTCCAGCATGTTGCACCACTGATCACGCCCCCATCAGTGATGTCATAGCACAGGTCAGACACCTGGAGCCGGTCGAATCCGATTTTGTGAACTTTAAATGGCATTAACACAGATGATGGATGAATAGATGATGGATGGTTGGATAGATGATGGATGGATGGATGGATGGATGGATAGATGATGGATGGATGGATAGATGAATGGATGGTTGGATAGATGATGGATGGATGGATGGATGGATAGATGAATGGATGGTTGGATAGATGATGGATGGATGGATAGATGATGGATGGATGATGGATGGATGGATGGATAGATGATGGATGAATGGATAGATGATGGATGGATGGATAGATGATGATGGATAGATGATGGATGGATGGTTGGATAGATGATGGATGGATAGATGATGGATAGATGATGGATGGATGGATAGATGACGGATGGATGGACAGATAGATGATGGATAGATGGATGATGGATGGATGGATGAATGGATGATGGATGGATGGATGGATGAATGGATGATGGATGGATGGATAGATGATGGATGGATGGATGGATGGATGGATGATGGATGAATGGATAGATGATGGATGGATGGTTGGATAGATGATGGATAGATGATGGATGGATGGATAGATGATGGATGGACGGATAGATGATGGATGGATGGATGAATGGATGATGATGGATGGATGATGGATGGATAGATGATGGATGGATGGTTGGATAGATGATGGATGATAGATGAATGGATGGTTGGATAGATGATGGATGGATGGATGGATGGATGAATGGATGGTTGGATAGATGATGGATGGATGGATAGATGATGGATGAAGGATGGATGAATGGATGGATAGATGATGGATGAAGGATGGATGAATGGATGGATGGATGGATGATGGATGCATGGATGGATGGATGGATAGATGATGGATGAAGGATGGCTGAATGGATGATGGATGGATGGTTGGATAGATGATGGATGAAGGATGGTTGGATAGATGATGGATGAAGGATGGATGAATGGATGGATGGATGAATAGATGATGGATGGATAGATGATAGATGGATGATGGATGGATGGATAGATGATGGATGGATGATGGATGGATAGATGGATGGATGGATGGATGATGGATGGATGGATAGATGATGGATGAATGGATAGATGATGATGGATGGATGATAGATGAATGGATAGATGATGGATGGATGGATAGATGATGATGGATAGATGATGGATGGATAGATGATGGATGGACGGATAGATGATAGATGGATGGACAGATAGATGATGGATAGATGGATGATGGATGGATGGATGAATGGATGATGGATGGATGGATGAATGGATGATGGATGGATAGATGATGGATGGATGATGGATAGATGATGGATGAATGGATAGATGATGGATGGATGGTTGGATAGATGATGGATAGATGATGGATGGATGGATAGATGATGGATGGACAGATAGATGATGGATGGACAGATAGATGATGGATGGATGGATGAATGGATGATGATGGATGGATGATGGATGGATAAATGATGGATGGATGGTGGGATAGATGATGGATGGATAGATGAATGGATGGTTGGATAGATGATGGATGGATGGATGAATGGATGATGGATGGATGGATGAATGGATGGTTGGATAGATGATGGATGGATGGATAGATGATGGATGAAGGATGGATGAATGGATGGATGATGGATGTTGGATAGATGATGGATGAAGGATGGTTGGATAGATGATGGATGAAGGAATGGATGGATGAATAGATGATGGATGGATAGATGATAGATGGATGGATGGATGGATGATGGATGGATAGATGATGGATGGATAGATGATGGATGAATGGATGATGGATGGATGATGGATGGATGGTTGGCTAGATGGATAGATGATGGATGGATAGATGATGGATGAACGGATGATGGATGGATGGATGGATGGCAGGCTCAACATGTCCGCCAGCGTCATTAGGAGTTGTAACGTGATGTCCGTTCTGTAGTGTGATTGGTTGATGCCTTTATTTGCCGTGCGAAAGTTCTGAAAAATCAACCTCATTCCCAAAAAAATTTTCGCTTTTTTGCCACATAATATTGGAGGTCTGTGTGAAAATACAAAAATGACAAAAACAACAGTTACAGTAAGAAACAGCAAAAATATCTTGACGTGTGAATTACTGGCACAAAGAAAAAAAATCAGTCAGGTTGTATAACAGATATTTCTGTGAATACATGAATATTACTGACTCTGAAACACACATTCAGGTGTGCAGATAGAAGTCAGGTAAGTTTAATATATCACCATTCACACATTTGCTGCTCATCAGGATCCGGTCCAGGTTAAAGGAGTCTCACTCCTGTAACTCTGTCAGACTTTTTTATTCCACACATTCTTCTTCCTTGTCAAAACCTGGAGCCTAGATTACCCACAATGCAACTCTTCCTCTGACAGTTGGGTGATAGATTAGGGTGTGTTATGCTAGTAGCAGAGGTCTGGTAAGCCCACTTCTTTCTAACTCCACACCAACAGATTGTATTCCTAGCCTCCTCTTCCAGCTCCTCCTGGAAGGTCCTAAGATGTTCCCAGACCAGATGGGATTAACGTATAGTGCCTTCAGTGTGTTCTGGTCTGCCCCGGGGTCTCCTCCTCCACAGGAAGACATCAGGAGGATCCTGAACCACCTCAGCTGGGTCTTTTCTACTTGAAGGAGCGGTGGTTCTCCTCTGAGCTCCTCACCAGGTCATTTCTGCTGCTTGGATCCACCATCTCTTTCTTTGCCAACAGGATCAGGACCACAACAGTCCAGTATAGCGTACATATCACTGATGATGCTGCACCAATCCACCAGTTGATCTCAATCTCCTGATATCTGTCTGCTGCTTCAGGAGTCCTCTGGGAAAACCAGCCTGAGAGGACTCTTTCTTCAGCTTGATGGCCTCCTTCGCTGCTTTTGTCCACCCGCAGGTTCTGTGGTTGCTGCCAAGTCAGGCACTGATGATCTTCTGGTCACAACTCTGAGCAGCCAGCTCTAAAGAGGGTGTCGTCTGCTATAAAGCCCCCTGAGGCAAATTTGTGATTTGTGATATTGAACTGTATGAATAAAGTTGTGTTACAGCTTGTGGTGCTGCAGGGACATCAAACACAAACTGACTGATGGGTTTATGAGCAGCTGCTACAGCACAGTCCAGGTGAGAAACAGCTGCTGTGACATCACTGGCTGTGGGCGGGGCCAGAGGCGCAACATGTCTGACAGCACAGGTGTCAGAGTGCAGAGCAACAGCACAAAGACACAAACCTGATGTCACTTCCTGCTGCCCCAAAATGTCCAGATCAGACAGGAAGGAAGATTCTGGAAGGAAACATCACACAAAGAAGAAGAAGAAAAAGAAGAAGAAGAAGGAGAAAAAGAAAAAGAAGAAGGAGAAAAAGAAAAAGAAAAACAAGAAGAAGAAGAGTTGCATGTGAGTGACAGAGGAAACATTAAAATCTGTTAATGAGAAGATTTTTCATGCCACTCAAACAGAAAGAAAGTGACAGACTGATGATGTTTTATATCTACAGGATGTTTCTACAAACCTGATCTGACCAGAGTCACATTTCACACTAACTGTCACACTGAGTCTACTGCTTTGTGTTAATGATCTGCAGATCAGCTGATTCTGGTCTCAGTCTGTTCCTTTATTGTAACAGCAGGTCTTTAACTGTGTCATCTAAACCAAAACAGATCTTAGAAGTATGTGAGCTTGTCCTGTCAGCAGTGTGTACAACTGTAGTAGTAGTAGTAGTAGTAGAAATACTGCAGTAAGTCTGTCATTTACAGTACGTATCGATGTGTTTACCTCGTGGTACGTCCTCAGTGAAGAAATGTGTTGCCTCCAGAGCAGACTCCGCCTCCTCAGGACACAGAGCTGCAGCACAAACAAACAGAGTCCTGGAGTCCATGTATGACAACCTGGTATTTAGACACTAGAAGGTCTCAGTCTGGTCGGAAGGTTTCACAGTTTCACCAACGCTTCGTTTAAGGAACACACACACACACACACACACACACACACACACACACACACACTAACATGTCCAGGTGAGCTGTGTGACGGTTACCTGGTGGGAGGTGGAGCTTGTACAGCAGTTTGAGTTTCTCTGTCATGTCTCCATGATACATCCCACCTGCAGACACAAACCAACACTGAATCCAAATATTCACAGAACCCTCTGAAGAGACTAAAACATGGAGAATCAGAGCAGCTCTGCGTTAAACCGTCCTGTGTCGTGACTCACTGAGTCCAGTGATGAACTCTTTGAAGTTGACCAGTCCGTCCTGGTTCTGGTCCAGGAGTCTGAAAAGGCGGGCCGACAGTGTAGGGGTGTGACCTCCACAGATCCAGGGAGCGAGTGCGGTGAACAGCTGGGTGAACTGAGCCGGGTCAATGCGGTACTGTTCCAGGTACGGCAGGCTGGGATCATGGCGCTCAGCTGCAGAGCTGCTGGAGCCCCAATAACAGCTCGTCATGTGTTTGGACTGAAGGAGAGAGAGAGGCATTAAACTCTGAGCAACCTTCCTCTTCCTCTTCCTCTTGCTTTATTGTCAGTAGGTCACAGCTCAGATCACAGCACTGAGAATGTCACTCTGATTGGCTGCTGTGTGTGTGTGTGCGTGTGTGTGTGTTGCTGTGTTGCACTGGCTGTGAAAACAAATCTCCCTCTGGGAAAATAAAATCTGAAATCTGAATCTAAGAAGGTAGTTTCAGGTGTGTAAGCTAAGGCTAAACTGTATCCAGCATATCTTTATTTTATTTTTGTAGTTAAAGATGTAAGCACAGTTCAACAGAGTAAAGCAGTTTTTGGTCGTCAGTTTTTAAAAACATCTGAACATTTTAAATAGTCTAAGTTTGTTCTGACCTTAAAGAGGCAGTACAGCTCCTCCAGCTCCTCGATACTGAAGGCAGACTCCGTCATCATGGCTCTCACCTGCAAACACACACACACACACACACACACACACACGTAAACACTGTGTCTACATTAGCATGTTAGAATTAGCCTGCAGCATGCTAACATCACCCACCACGCTCCTCTTGGCCGTGTCCTCCAGCGACTGGATGACCTTTAACCTCTGCTTGAACCTCATCTGCTCGATGACATCAGAGCGCAAGCTGCCAAACTTCTGTTCAGAGAAGAAGAAACTGAGATTACCTCAAAAACACGTCCAGGAGTTAGACCGAGACGCTGCAGCTCCGGGAGTTAGACCGAGATCATTAAAAGAGATGTATTTCTCTACCTAAGAATATTTTTTGGTCATTGTTTTGGGTCACTGAGCAACACACACAGTAATGATGGACAGGGGGACAGCGAATGTGTGTGATGACATCATGAAGTGTCAACTAAGTCAGTCTGACCTCATAGGACGACTTGATGAGGTCGAAGATGTCGATCTCAGGCGGAGGATTGTCTCCGCTCGTCAGCAGGGCGTGCAGGTGAGGGATGGGTGGAGCCACCGTCTGTTTATTCACAACATTATCCAGGTACCTGCACGCACACACACACACACACACACAAATTAATTGAATTAGTGTTTTTATTTACTCAGCACTTAACGATATTCAGACTTTTCATTTATTTATTTTCCACTTATTCATATTCCAATCTGGACTCCAGTCTAGACTCCTACCTGCCCAGGATGGTCATGGCTTCCCCCTCATCACTGCAGGACAGCAGGGCGTCCATGTTGTCGTGGAGCACAGCCAACGCCACCTGCAGATAGATTTTCAAACAGGAAGTAGTTTAGTTACAGGTGGCAGAGGTCAGAGGTGAAGACTGGTGACTGTGCTGTCTGATGTCTCCTGACACACCTGTACAGAGAAGTAAAGTTGCACTAACACACTGGACACTAAAAATGTGTTACTGGCAATAACACTGTACCCTGGACACTGACACTGGACGCTGAAAAGTAATATTAACATACCGTATTTCCTCAAATAAAAGCTGGGTCTCAAATAATGGCCGGGGGAAAAACAACAAGGGTGGATAAACTCCTAGTTCCTGCTATATAATGTGCCAACTAAGCATAATGTACATTTCCATCACTTTAATTGAATAGATTCAACAATATATTCATGCTATTTTCAACACTTTGTTGTTCTGGATTCTTCTAAATGTTATTGTCCTATTTTAGTCACTGTGGGTGTTGTTGACTCAGCCAAACTGTATTTTGTAGTAACATAAAGATGCCAGTAGATGGCAGCAGCTACATTTGAAGCACCTATGAGAACTGTGGAAGTGACACAAACAAATTTCTGTAAATATTTCACAACAAAGCCTTGTTAAGAAATGAAGGGATTCTGTCCAAAGAAATGCTGGAAGAACCAGCAACCAACAGTCAGTAAACAGTGGTAAGGGGTAGTGACTCTGACCTGGAAGATGACCTTGATGCCCTCGTAGAAGAAGCAGTCGACCAATAGGACGGCGCTGTCGAAGGGCATGACAGACAGGAAGAGTGTGAGGAACCAGGACAGGCTGATGGTGGAGATGACTCCCAGGTCCTGCATGTGTTCATACAGCAGAGGGAGGAAGGCCCGCGTCAGCTCCTCAAATACCCCCTGATCCACCAGAGCACCTGCAGGGACAGAAACAACTGTCTGATCAGACTGGGACAGCACCCCCTGTGGCTGCACCTCACTAGCCTGTCTTGGTTCAGATTTAACTCTCCAGTAAACCAGACAGAAGATATCAGTATAATGTTTTAAGGTTTTAGAAAGACTGATGAAAGAAATGGTCTGTGAGGTGGTGGACATCAGGAGAAACAAGGCTTCCCTGTCTCCTTTAAAGGATGGGGCGGTCAAGGACTACAAGTACCTGGTAGTCCACCCGAGTCAGTCTGCACAAACCCTCTCTCACTGCCACTGACACCGGATACTGGATTCCTGCACTAGATACTGAAACTAGGAACTTACAATGGCATTGGATACTGACACTGGATACGTACACCAGACACTTGGACAGACACTGGGAAATAGACACTGGATACTGACATGAGGTCAGAGGTCACAGCAGCAGACTGTTACTCTGGTGTCTTTACTGACTTTGTCTCTGGTGTCCTTACTGACTTTGTCTCTGGTGTCCTTACTGACTTTGTCTCTGGTGTCATTACTAACTTTGTCTCTGGTGTCGTTACTGACTTATACTCTGGTGTCTTGACTTTGTCTCTGGTGTCTTTACTGACTTTGTCTCTGGTGTCTTTACTGACTTTGTCTCTGGTGTCTTTACTGACTTTGTCTCTGGTGTCTTTACTGACCTACAACTCTGGTGTTGTAGTAGTCAGGCAGCATCCGCTCACACAGCGCCACCAAAAGCCAGAAAGCTTCCTCCTCCGGACAGTAGAGCAACAGGACAGAGGTGACGATGTTCATCGCCTGGAGGGGGGAGGAGGAGAGAATATGTGTCAGTTTTTGTTAATACTTTATTATCAGTATTATTAATCTTACTTATGGCCCACCAGTTTTATGATAATTTGGTGTTTTTAAATGTCACTGAGAATCATTTCAGCACAGATACAGATATACATATTAATTATACTGAAATTGATTCATTCAATGTATTTAATTTGAATTTCCAGGATATATTTTTTCTAAATTAAATGCTGACCTGGCATAATTCAATGCCGGTATATGTATTTTGTATGTATTGTATGTAATTTATTTATTTTATATTTGATATATTATATTGGATTTTTTTTTCCCTGGCAGTATCCTGTGCCTGGTTTCTATTTTATTTTATATTAAATATTTTTATACAGTATTTACCTTGCAGTATCCAATGCTGGGGTTGAAATATTATATTTCATTTTACTTACTTTTTCTTTTTAATATTTTATATTCAATATTTACCTGGCAGTATCCGATGTCTGGTTGTATTTTTTAAATAAAAAAAATTTATATTAAATATTTAATACTTACCTGGCAGTATACGATGCCGAGGTTATATTTTATATTTATCTGGGAGTATCTGATGCCTGATTGTGTTATATTTTAAAATATTTTATATTAAATAGTTTTATTTTGTACCTGACAGTATCCGATGCCGGGGTTGCGGTGGGCGTAGGCGGTGAGGACGCGGCGCAGCGCAGCGATGCCCATCTCGTTCTGGAAGGCTCGGTGCTCAGGCATCGAACGGTGAAGGTCGCGCTCGATCTCCTCAGTAGCCAATGAACACAGCCCCATGGCCTGCTCCACCAGGTCGCCATAGTAACCAGGGTGAGTCGCCATCTCGTTCTGCGCTCCTGGACAGAAAGGTACACAGGTGAATACATAAAAGTTCAGTTTACCTGTGGTATGAATGAGTGAGTGAGTGAGTGAGTGAACAAACACTGACCAGAGAACAGCAGCCACAGCTCTCCTCTCAAGCGCTCTGGGATCCCGTTGAGGATGAGTTCTCTAGTTCTAGATGTTCGGTACATGCAGACACCTCTACCAAACTCTGAGAAATGGATGTTCCACGCCTCCTCCTTCATTTTCTCCTTCATCTGCAGGAGGGAGGAGGTGAGGGAGGATGAATTGTAGCTTCATCTTACACATCAGCAGATCAGTTTGGATCAATGAATTGTGAAATCCCCCAAAATCTAAACAAAACTAATCAGTGTCTGCTGGTACTCCTCAGTATCTAATTGTATTCCTCAGTATCAATAATGTACCAGAAATAATACTGGAACTCATCAGTAATTCTCCTTAAGCTGCGATTCCACCAAGCAGTCCAGTTCAGTTCGTTACACATTAGAATGGTTATTTTCGCGTTTCCATTGGCAAAAGTTGTGAATGATACCAAAAGAACCGCTCCATTCCGTTCTGTTTTTTTGTTTCCCCTCTGTTGAGGTACCTAGCACACTGACCCAGGACTTAAAGGTGGAACTAGAAACACTGCAGTCCGTTGATTGGTCAACACAATCGTCACTTCTTGCTCAACAAAGGACTCAAAGCACAAACCCGCCATTTTTAAAGATCCAATATCGATATTGCAATATTGATTGCGACAGAGACTTTAAACACTCCACACAAATTATTTTTATTTAATTCTGAAAATGTTGGTGTGCAACTCCGTTCAGTGGACGATCAACGAGGTGCAGACGTTCCTTTGTTTACTGTGTCGTGATATGATGTCACGCTACTTACGTGGTCGAATTATTACCATCCAGTAACAACCCCGCCGACATTTAAGAGTACTGTCTGTGATAGAAACGCAAACAGATCTAGGGTTTAGGTATATGTAGGTACGGGTTTAGTGTCTAACAGTCCTCATTATCTATCAGCACCAGTATCTATCAGTACTAGTCTTTGTCAGACCTAGTGTGTTCTGTTAAGACTCAAACACATGGCACTGGGTCCCACGGCCGATGGAGTCTCTCAGTGGTATCTAACAGTACCTGCAGTACCTGTACTCCTTAGTATCTAACTGGTCCAACTCAGTATCTAAAAGGTGTTGGGACTTGAACTCACGGCTTTGGGTCCCAGGTCCTCCGGTGCGTCTCTGTGGTAGAGCTGCAGCAGACCCTGGCTGGCTGTAGGCAGACCAGTGTGGTAATGACGCCCGCGGTGGACAGACTCAGCCCCAGCAGACAAGGATGAGGGGGCGCTGGAGGACGCCTGAGGACACAAAACAATACAACTGAAACTACATCACTGTGAGGATTCTCCTTCTTGTCTTCTGAAGTCTGAAACCAGTTGACTGAACTGGACTGGACTGAAATATGATCTACTGCTCAGCTGACAACTGTTCAACAACTGCTCTCAGACACATGATGGCAGTATAACTACACACTTTTAGACTTCAAGAAATAACGTCTGATCTGACTCATGCAGAAGTTAAATGATGTTGATTGATGACGATTTTGGTCGCAGCAGATCAGACCCTCTATATGAGTGACGCACCGAGTGACCAATCAGAGACAGTGGGCTGGTGTCGCCCCATGAGCTGTCGGGGGTTCGCTGCAGGAAGTCAGAGATGCGTTGGACCAGGAAGTCTCTGTCTTTGAGGTTGGCGAACAGAAAGTTCATCTTGTTCTTGGTGCTGATGGAGACGGGACATGGCAGGACGCTGCTGCTGTCCGCCTTCTCTACAATGGACACCTGAGGAGCAGAGGATGATGGGTAAAAATCACTGTGCAATGAGCATGATAAGAAATACAATCTTATCATGTCTTGTGTTAACTTGGTTTACATTGCCTTATCTTTTTTAGCTGCACGACCAAAAAAGAGTTTTAAAAGATGAACATGGAGGGACTGTCAGGGTTTAAGAGAGTTAGGTTCTTCAGAAGGTCATAAACATGAACAGTATGTTTTTAGTGATATTTAAACATGCAATCATTTCACTGGATCTTTTCATACTAGAAGTGAGGTTTGTAAGTGTTGCTTTAAAGACTGACGAGATTTAAAACTTTTCTAAACAGGCAGAGCTGACCAGGCTTTGTGTATTTACTGGGAACACTCCACTCTACCAGGCCCCCTGAACTGCACACCAGTAGCTTTGACACTTCTTATTAGAAATTTGAAGTATTGTTGGAATGTGTGTTTGTAATAATCTGTCGAAAATTCAACATCATAGTGTGTCAAAATTGGGCTGCATGGGTTGTGTTCAACATTATTAAAACAAATTACGTGTTAATTCTCATTTTTTTGAAGTTCATTTTTTAGTTAGTTGAGAACTTTGATGTCCACAATGTTGAAAATTGTTCACTACAAATCACATCAAGACAAATCATCAACAAACAACATGACTTTTAAAAAGACATAAATACAAGATAGGCGTAAGAGCATAAGGTGGCTGCGTTCAATATTCTCTTTGCATTTAGCAGGAACAACTTGCTGTACACATTTTTGGTGGCTCCATCTACAGTGCCTCTATGAGGGTAAATTCTCTTGATGCAGGTTGCAGAGGGTGGGAAAAAGTAACAACCATAACGTTCCACTGTCCCAAGCACCCTGTAGACTATACAATTGGTTTAATTTCTCTAAAAGTTGACTGAACATCAGAATCACATCTGGCAGGAGGATCTTCAGACAGCCTTCAGTTCCGATGTGAAGGTAGTGTTTTATTTGTTGGATTCAGTGTTAAAGTTTCCTCCAGCTGCCAGTCATATTTACCTCTCTGAGTGGGATGATGAGCTGACACAGGTCTTCTTCTCTGCTGTTAAAACAGATGTAGTTGTTGGAGATAAACAGCTGTCCGACCACATGCATCTTAGCGAATGGCGTCCACAGCGTGCAGTCCGTGTGTCCATCCAGGCGCTCTTCCTGCGTCAGCCGGAACATTGTCCGGTACCGTTCGTTCTTCGCCCGAGCGTCCAAATCCCTGCAACAACAACACAGACAGGAAACCGCTGATCAGGTCAAAGGTCAACAACAGAGCGGTCCAGGCTGAGACACAGTGACAAAGCTAGTTTGATGGTTCCGGTGAACAAAATGAAAGCTGCATCATAAACAGCATCAGTGTTGATACAAAAAACTTACAGTTTTGTCTATGTTTATTTCTAACATATTAATATTTATTATGTATCAGGAAACTGCACTCTGTTTTGCACATGCATGTACTGTATGCCCACTCGTTATCGTACTCTATATTTAGCTTTGTAGTGATTTGGTGTCACAAACAGGATCAGCAACAGTCCTTTATTTATTAAACATTTCCACCCCAGTCTGATCAGATGAAAGTCTGTCAGCTTGATATCTGGTGCATGGTTATTGAACAGATTGAGACCTCTTGAGCGCAGAGACATTCTTGAGCGTCTTGCAGGGTTTGGGCAGCGATCGGTCGGCAGCAAATGCCTCATTGTCGAGTAGTTGGCGCATGGCAATGTTGGCAAGCTGCTCCATCAGCTTGAAGGTGTCGTTGATGTTAAGGAACATGGAGAAAAAATGTTCGGTGTGACGTGTGCTGACACGAACGCTCTCCGGAAACACCAGGGTGGCATTCTTCTCCAGTTGGGTCACCTCCGTCCACTGCACCACCAGGGTCACTGAAAGGGGATGAATAGTGAAGAGAAAAGGAGATCAAGGTCATAAAAATATAAGAATATAAAATATAAACATGAAAGAATGGCACACTGTGATTGTGCCATCTTGTTTCTGAATAATTTTGTACAAGAAGTATTGAAGAGTAACTTTGGTAAATTATAAGTAAAGTCACCATTTTTGGCTGGTAAATACAGAAGTACCCCCTAATAACTACAGAAGTATCTTATGGCAAGCTCAAAAGTATCTTTGGGTAAATACAGAAGTACCCCCTTGCAACTGGAAAAGTACCATATGGTAAAAACAGAAGTACTCTGTGGTAACTGCAGAAGTACCTTGTCATGGCAGTTTTGTAACCCCACTCTGACAATGAGGAACGAAACAAAAATCTCTTATAGTATTGTCACACTTTTAATGGTCAGAACACAAGACAAAGGTTAGTTTATAATATGCACACTGATAGGAAGCTGTTCTCTCTCTTTAAACTTTGGCTCGGTCCTCCCCCTCTGGTCGAGGCTGCTTCTTTCAGTTAGCATTTTACATGCCTTTGTTCTCAAGAAAAAGGGCTCATAAGCCAAAGGTCAGGATCTTCTGATGTCATCCAGGTGGGCAACAATGCCTTAGTTTAGGCAATCCGGCCAAGGTTCATTTAGTCAAAGTTTACATTGTACAGAACTCAGTATGATCAAACACAAAGGAAGTTAACATGATTACATGTACATGATCAAACATAATTTCCCTTACAACCTCCTCACAACTACAGAAGTACCTTCAGGTAACTACAGAAGCGCCTCCTGGTAACTGCAAAAGTACCTTCTGGCAACTGTAGAAGTATCCCTTCGCAGCTACAGAAGTACCTCCTGGTTACTACATAAGTACCTGCTTGCAACCGCATAAGTACCACCCGCTAATTGCAAAAGTATCCCCTGGCAACCGCAGAGGTACCTTTGGGTAACTACAGAAGTTCCTTCTTGCCTCCCAACTGCAGAAGTACCTCCTGCCAACTGCAGTTACCTTCAGGTAACTACAGCAGTGCACCCTTCAGGGTGTGTTCAAACTAAAACAGGATGTTAAGTTACTCTTAAATAAAGACTGTATAAATGACATAATTTAAACTTAAAGGTCGTACCCTCCTTGCCCAGCAGGAAAGAGTAGAAGCACAGGTGGTTGACAGACAGGTAAAGCCAGCCCTGCCGTGGCACTCTGCCCTTCCAGTAGCTGCAGGAGTAGTAATTCACCAGCTTTTCCTCGTCAGGCATCCCAAACAGCCTCCTCATCTTCAGTTCTGCCTCCCGAAACTTCCCACAGTCCTCCTCCTGTTCTTCCCCCTGCTTCAGCCGGTTCTCCTCCGCGATGATGCCCTGCAGGAAGTGACATCACTCATTGACAGGATTACACACAAGTAAAGGAGAAACGATCGATCAGGAAGTGAACAGGAAGTGACATACAGAGATCTTTCCTTTGACAAAGGTGGTGACATCTTCATCATTGTCAAAGATGGAGATGGTCTGCAGCAGGTTGGACTCCAGCCAGTCCCAGTGCTCTGTGATCTCCTTCCTGGATGAGCCTGCAAGACACAGTTGAGCGTCAACAAAAAATTAACAAACAAACATTCAGCCAAGCCCATCGCTCCCAGTCCAGCTGACTCACCACAGGCAATGTTCCAGTAAATCTGAGAGTCGGCAGTCTGCAGCAGGATCCTGTAAGGAGCCACTCTGGCACTGGAGTCCAGAACCACATCCAGAGTCCCAACCAAGAGACCTGCACACAGACAGACAGGTAGATGGGTAAACAGGTCAGTGAGTTAGCTGTGGACTTATAGCATCAGTCTCCATGTGGTCAGAGTGTCTCCATCAGCAGCTCCTGGTTGAGGTGTACCCATGACAGCTATCACTGGATTACTGTGATACTGAATACATGCACCTGTCCCTTTCACCTCATCTATCTTTAACTCTCTCTTCCTCCACACCCCCTGATAAAACAACATGTAAACATTAAAACACATACAGATCAGCTGATGTTGCTCTGTGGGTCAGAGCTGACTTCCTGTCAGTACAGTCAGTCAGTGGTTTCCTGAGCACAGCAGTGAAGGGAGGTTTGACTCTGATTAATCATCATGATTCAGGTTCACTGTTGGAGCTGTAGTTTAACAACAAGGTCTACACGTGATTAAAAAACTCTCCGACACCTTCGGCTGAAAAAGTCCTGCAATAACTGACCTTTAACTGTCCGACTGAATAGTTTCAACAAACTACAGCAAAGTGAAATTCTTCACAGCCCATCAGCTTCTCTCTCTGATGGATCTTTAATGAAAACACAGTGTTCAATAAACACCAAGTTATAAACACTGGAGGTGCACAATCATATGTCATGACAACATGTCACATGATCTCAGATCAGCAGTGTGCACCTCCTCTGTCACTGTGCAGCACTAAAAGTTCACATCTGTCAAATCTGAGTGGGGAGACTGGTTTTCTCTCTGGACTCTGGTTCAGGATTAGGACTCCAGGTTCAGGTTCAGGGTTCTGGTTCAGTCTGGAGTTCTCTCTGTAAAATCTAATAACAGAACAATGTGAACTATGTGAGTTGCATTCAGTGTCAGTCAGCAGAGTCTGAAACTTTAAAACTCTGTCAGAATGTAGAACCACCATGCAGTCTGTTCAGTCACTGAGGGTTTTATTATTAGAAGTAATATATTAGTATTACTGTTGCTCTGTAAATCAGTACATTTCTGTCTCTGTGAGACTCATATTTAACTAAACATGTGATCCGTTCAGAAAATATTAAATTGTTATTAAATAAATAAAGTACTTATATATAAAATACTTTGAAGGGAGCCGTTCTGCATACTGACTACTTTCCCTTTGACCGGATGTCACCAGTTTTAGCTGCTGAACAATAAATCATGTCGACTTCACATTTCTGCTCAACACTTCTGAATGCAGCTGCATGTCTTTAGAGTGTTATGAGCTCCACATGTCACAATCAGACATTAGTTTCCAAAGGAGGGAACTCTAGAACAACTTCACCTCTATCCAAGATGCACGAAGAAGAGAAGAAGTCTGAAGAGGCCAGAACATCAGTACGGTCATGTTTCAGCTAGTGGTCATTGTTGTTACATTATGTGTGGTGGGCTGTGTAATGTTGCTACGTCACATGCGCACCTGAGAGCATACGCAGGTAATCAGTCATGTAATCTACATAGGGGAGTCACAGGTGAACAGCAGGAGGGAATTAGGAACGAAGGAAGCCACACAGTTTTTCAACCGTGTGTGTGTCGTTTTTACGTTTTCATTCAGTGCACCCGGCTTTCTGTATATTTTCATGATTGTGTAAATAAAGGATCAAACGCATTTTCCAGGGTCGACCTCATTTTTTGCACCAACACGCGTTGGAAAGGACTTCAGATTCCCTCAAGTGGGATTTTTTTGTTGTTCGATTGCCACTACAGTCGTATCAGAGCCATCCTGTCTGTGTGGATGTCATTTAAAACACTTTACAGAGTGCTATATGTATATACAGTATATATACACATGGGATTACAAGACAGCGCTATTTTATAAAACATACATCTTCCGGTAATACATATACAAAAAAAAACACATTATAAAGTACTTCTATATTCTTTCAAATAGCAGATTTCAAATGGACTGTACACTGAAAGGAACTGCTACATAGCAACATTTGATCCTGATGAAGAGCTTTTTTCTCATCTCTCATCTTTCTCCAAGTAACTAATCTAAATGTTTCATATGTGAACCGCCAACTCAATCTTTGTGTCATATCATCCATATTTACAAAATCAATATCTGTTTTTATCGTACTAAACAAAGTATTTCGCAGTCAAGAGGACATCAGAAAACAAAATGGAACTTGTTTTCTATATCAGTCAAACAGCATGTTCCAATCCACTTTCTTCTTCCAGACTCACAATGCGTCCAGTTTCAGCAGTAAGTGGTAAAATATCAGACTATGAGGATCTTTGCTTTTTAAATGAATTATATACGACATATTTCTCAGTACCATGTTCATATTTTATCATCCTAAACGTACACAGTTTTGGTTCATTGCTCCTTCTCTTCTTCTCTTGCACACATCTCTTGACCAAGAGCACTTTTACTTCAGATGGTAAAACAATGTCGTTTGGATACAAAAGAATACTTATCATTTCTCTTCCACACATTATCGCACAGTTTCATTTATTTTCTTAAATCATTGATGTACATTGCAAACAAAGTGGGGGACAAAGCATCACCCAGTTTCATACGTTTTCATTAATCTAACACACACTGTAGAAATCTTCCATTTACCACAGATTCAATAAGTCTAAAGGCTAAAAGATCCCTATTGATCAAATTAGCAGCTTTCTGAAAGTCAATTAAACATGTTGGTTTGTTTTTGCTGATTCTATTAGTTGGAACTGTAACAATACAGAGATATGACCTGATTTAGGAAACCCGTTTTGCCCACCCGAGGACGCCGTCCCTGTTCAGATACAGGAGCGCAGGAAATCTGCGCAAGCAACAAAATATCTGAGTGCGAGCGTACAGTTTGAGCAGAAGCAGAGCAAATCCCAGTAAGCAGGGCTGTTTGAGTGCGAGAGCAGAGTTTTGAGGGAGAGTATTACAAAGCCTGAACATGAAATCAATAAATCATGCTCTCAAAGTGAAAGAGCACGCTCTTAATTAAAGATAAAAGCATGTTTTAAATAATTTGCTCAAAATGTCTAATAAGTTGAGCGATTTTAATTGATCTGATCTCATTTGGTATATTTTCAATTCCAGTTGCTTTCCCCAGTTTTGCTTTATTGACAACTTCACTGTGAGTGAGGTCCTGGTTAATATATATAATATTCCCCTTTAATGTTTGGCTCTCTACTTTCTTTACCTTTCATCAAAATGTAAAGTACCACTGGAGTTTAAAGACTCTCCTCTACCTATTAATGACCTCCAACCAGCCAATCACAGGATTACCATCAGGCCCCAGCACCTCCAAGGGTATTTTCCAAACCGCCTTGGACCCAATGTATTACTTTCAGACCTAAATCTCTGGGGATTTGATGTTTGACACCTTTTATAGAATCTGTATCTTCTGGCCAACACATGCTGCCTATTAACAGCATCTTATTTTCTACGTGATCAGAAACTTATTTTCAGCTTTATGTTGAGACTAAAGGCTAGAATTCTTTATTCCAGTAACTTCCTTGAAGTGGACTAGTGGATACAGACCCGGACTGTAGTGGACTAGTGCACTGTATCATATCGACCGGGACTGGAGTGGACTAGTGGACTGTATCATACAGACCCGGACTGGAGTGGACTAGTGGACTGTATCATACAGACCCGGACTGAAGTGGACCGGACCTCAGACGGTATTAACTCACCGGAGAGTCCCCCCCCGCGGCCGTGTCCTCTCCTCCTCTGCAGGATGAAGAACGGGTTGGCCCGCTCAGACACCCACAGCGCTCCGGCCAGCAGCACCTCCTCCGGCTGGATCCACATCTCTGCCCGCTCCCTGCTCACCCTCCGCCGGGGAAAAACCGGGAGAAAGGACGGTGTATCACCGGGCGGCTCCGTCTAATTGAGAAAAATACCGAGCTGATGTTGTTGTTTTCACTCAGTCTGCTGACTGCACATCACTTCCGGGTCTGACGCACAGGACCTGCCCTCTGCGCACGCTGCGTCATTACATCACAGATCAGTTGCAGATCTTCAGTCAACATTTAAAATGAATAAACATCCGGAAGCTTCAACCTGCTTTACTTTTAATTAACATGTAAGATTCCACCGAAACAGATGCCGGAACACTGAACTCTATTTTATATTTTATAGATATAAGATATTATACCTGTATTATAATACAGGTAAAATACAGGTATAATACAGTTAAAATACAGGTATAATACAGATATAATACAGGTATAATACAGGTAAAATAGAGGTATAATACAGTTATAATACAGGTAAAATACAGGTATAATACAGGTAAAATACAGGTATAATACAGGTATAATACAGCTATAATACAGGTAAAATACAGTTATAATACAGGTAAAATACAGTTATACAGGTAAAATACAGGTATAATACAGTTATAATAGTTATAATAATTGTATTTTCTTGTTCCTTCATTCCTATTGTAAGCACTTTGAGCTACATCCCCTGTATGAAAGGTGCTATATAAATAAAGTTTATCATTTATTATTCTTATAATAAATATATAGTAATGGTATTTATTTATATGATGAATTTATGTCTCTTTATGACTTCAGCCAAAAGATGATACAATCATTTGTGATTCGGTCCCAAATGGTTCAGTCAGTGTTAAAATCTTCAAACAGAATTCAATTCAGTTTTATTTATATAGCGCCATATCATAACAAAGTTATCTCAGGGCACTTTTTCATATAGAGCAGGTCTAGATTGACTCTTTATGTTTACAGAGACCCAACAATTCCCACCATGAGCAGCGCTAGGAGACAGTGGCAAGGAAAAACTCCCTTTTAACAGGCAGAAACCTCGAGCAGAACCAGAACCAGGCTCTGGGTGGGCGGTCATCTGCCTCGACTGGTTAGAGAGAGACAGAGAGAGAGAGAGAGAGAGAGAATGAGAGCAGGAGGAAAGAGAACATACAGTAGTACAGCACAGTCCAGTTCTACATACAGATGTAAAGTAATAGTAGTGCTAATGGTATTAATGTTAATAGTAATACAAATAATACTAATAGCAATATTATAATAGTAATACTAATAATAGCAGGAACACGGGGGCAGCAGGTGGCCCGTAACCACAGATCCAGACTCTACAGCTCCGCAACCACAGATCCAGACTCCACAGCTCTGCGACCACAGATCCAGACTCTGGCAGCTCCGCGACCACAGATCCAGACTCCGGCAGCTCCGCGACCACAGATCCAGACTCCACAGCTCTGCGACCACAGATCCAGACTCCGGCAGCTCCGCGACCACAGATCCAGACTCCACAGCTCCGCAGAAACACTCAGAGAAAGCAACAGAAGGAGATAGAGAGAGGAGAGAAAGGGAAGCAGTCGAGTTAGTAACAAAAAGAATATAATCATTTCATCACAGTAACATTTCTATTGATGCAGATGTCCATTTATTTCATTAAGAAACCAACAAACACTATGCTGGTTGGAGATGAAGTCGGGTGAAGTCAGATCAGGCGGCAGCAGCAGGGGGCGCTGTGACAAACAGCTTCCAGCAGCCTTCAAAGAATATTTCCATCCTGTTAGATCCACCTGTAGTCTGCAGACCACGTTCAGATAGTTCTGGCTCAAATAAACTTTATTAACTTTATTATGTTATTATCATGACATCACCCCCCTTTTTATAGCATCAAATAACTAATTAAAACCAAACTGATCAGAAAAACAAACACTTGAACAAACATCAACGTGATAAGAATGATTGCTGGCGACAGGAGCGGGGTTTCATGGCGCTGGGAGATATGAAATCCTCCGTAGACCAGACTGTTCGGTTCGGCCTTGGCGGTCTACAAGGACCACGCCTTCATTGACCGCGTACTCAGAAGGATGCGGCCCCTGAACTGAGACACAGAGTGTATTCGTTGCTCCGTCTCTATACCTCTCACTATATGATGCCGTTAACAGGCGACCAAATGAAACGCACCGTTACCTTGAATAAAACTACGGATTTCTGAGTTTGAACATTGTTACATTTGGGATAATGTAAGAACACAACTCAACAACATATATAACATTGGTCTAGTCGCTTTTAGACATTTCAATGCAGAAATGTTACATATTGTACCTTTAAGCTGTTTAGAATAAACTTTATATTCTGACCACCTCAAACCCTAAGCCTAAACAGAGAGGACAAAAAAATAGAAACGGCTCTCAGTATAATGTAGTCCAGAACAACAGCACAGTTCACTTCTATAGTCAAAGGTACTTCATTTTTAATGTCACCTCTCTCATTTCTTTAATCTTTTTATTTGATTAACTTTTTCTTCTCTCAGTGTGCTTCTGTACCGAGTGAATTTACCCTCCAGTGGATTCACTCACATACATATACAGGTATATATGTATATGTGTACATACTGTAAGTATTAAATACTTCCTGACTGGATGCAGTTGAGTTGTTTCAGTGGATAAATAAAGGGAGACTCCTGCATGTTAAAGACACTTTAATGCTGAGGCAGTAAGAGACACAGTGAACTGAAAGCATCACACACATCCTCCTTCATCATCATCATCATCATCATCATCACCACCACCATCAGTACCATGTGACACAGAGACAAAGACGAGTTCAGGTCACTTCAGAGATAATATTGATCGATCAGTCAGGTTATAGATTGTATAATGCTGTTTATATATTGAGCCCCGTCACTGGAGCTGATTATTACACGCTGAGTAATTCAGAAGCTGTTTAATACACTTTAAAGGAGCAGTCCGCCATTCAGGAAACCTTCTGCTGTACAGAAACATAAAGAGGACACGTTAGCAGCAGTTAGCATCACGGCTGCAGACGTCACACCTGAGGACCCCAGCTCTGTGAGCCAATAGGAAGAGAGAAGGCAGGTGTGTCACTTACTTCAGCAGCTTTTCCTTTGAAGACCTTCATTTAACAAGACTGAACAACGTTCACAGAGTTTTTAAATAGTGTAAACTTCATGTTGTTTAACAGCTGAGGATCAATGCCAGCTCAGTGTTGTTTATATATATATATATATACATATACACACACACACCTGTATATATATATATACACATATATACACACATATATACACATATATGTATATATATGTATATATATATAATACATATATACATATATACACACATATACACATATATATACACACACATATACACATACATACATATACACACACATATACACATACATACATATATACACACACATATACACATACATACATATATACACACACATATACACATACATACATATATACACATATATATACACATACATACATATATACACACACACATATATACACATACATACATATATAC